>PVJL010000369.1:0-158775 GCA_004026885.1 Lyroderma lyra | reverse complement strand
TTGTGGCATAATGTTCATACAATTAGTACTGATGATATGCAGGGTAGGGGCTGCATTGCTTAGGAGTAGAAACTACTTTTAAAAATCTAAAACCTAGACTGCAAGCTTGATGTATTGTAAGCAAGATGTCCACAGTTGCTGAATATTATTTATTCAAAATATTTATATCCAGCTTTCTTCAAAAAGCTCAAAAAATTTTATGCACTATCTGTATATGAAGTGTTACGTAAATGAGACAAGAATTACTGCTATTCAGAAGTTCTTTAGCGCGTTCTTCTTTAACTTTTTTATGCATTTTAAGCCTATTTTAATTCTTCCTATTGATTCCCAATTCCACTGCCCAACCAACTCTATTTTATCTTTCAGTATGGATCTCCTCCCATCTTAGTACTTACTATTCCATACCTGGGTGAAAGGTTTATCATAGCAGTTTGCAGGGAATCTGACATAGAGGTTCCACTTTTCCGTGTCCCTACCCAAGACCTACCAGCACTTATATTGACTATGACTCAAGATGTGAGTGAGGTAGTGGGGGAAGATCCTTTCTTTAAGTATAAAGAAATTGTTGAAACATCTGCATAAACTGAAAATGCAGAAACACAATTAAATACTCTTGAAGTAAAACATTACCACAGGATTAGATAAGAGAGCAAATGAACCTGTACATTAAAGATCTGGATTACTGTGGTAATGAAAATAATCTACCTATATAATTCAATTCTTGTATTCTTTTCCCTTCTCAGTAATAGTTGTTTTGACCTGGATTATTTCAAAGTTTTCCTCACTTTTTTTTTTACTTTGCTCTTGTAAACAAAAGCTCTGTAACAACAGGTGTAGAGAAACATTTGATGTGATCACAATAAACAAAGAAATTTTATATCTATTCAATATCCTATAGGAAATCTCAAGATGACTGAACAGGGTAAAAAGATCTCTTAGTAAATTCTATGAGAAGGAATTCTGATGTATTTCTGCACTGCATTATACCTAGTACCTGATCCATGTTATGTATCAGGTAAATGTTAGGTAAATATTTGTCAAATGAATGAATGGAAAGACTCCTACAAGCATGTTGTGACTTTATTAAGACAGCTAGATTTAAACCAATGTACTTCATGCTATCCAAACAGAAAAATGATCCTTTTAAAAAAATAACCAGTGGCATTTATCTGAATTTTCAAAGCCCAGGATTCTACCAAGATTGTTGATGTTATAGCACTCTTTATCTGTACTAAGTCATGGAGTTAACTTTTCTTTCCAAATTCATATTTTGAAAATGTATGAAAATATCAAAGAACCTATACTTTAATAAAGTAGGTTTTTGAGCAGATGTTGGTTTGGTTAAGGATTCTTTTTTATTGATTGGAATAGAATAATGTACAAAAATTATTCCAGGTACTAACACATGAGTAAGAGTTGTAATATATTGTTATATAGTAATTTTGACTTATAAATTGTATATGATTAGTTGTTTTTGTTTTTGTTTTTGTTTTTTTTCTATAGAAGTCTGTTCAAACTAATTTGTTACTGGGTTTATTCTCAGGCTGATGTTTTATTCCTGTCCATCTTTTCTTCGATATCTAATTAATAACTTTTAACTTTAGTTATTTTTTCTGCTTTTGCTTAGCCTTTGGACAAACTCTCAACTTGATATTGGCTCAAATACTCTCAACTTGATATTGGCTCATTCATTTTTATGGCCAAATTTCCTAAAATGTATCAGTGATTAAATGAGAGTAAATGTCCCATTAATTAAAATAAGACCCTTAAAAAATGAAGAAATTTTATGTATTTCCAAAATAATGTTACTTTCTTTGACAGATGAAATGTGGTGTGATGAATTTAATATTAATTTCAAACATAAATCAATAAACAACTTGAGCATCTAGGTATAAGGAAAATTCTATGGGTAGAAAAACTAATTGACCCTCACCACCCATAGGTGCTGTACTGCTATGGAATCTCTTTGCTCAGTTTTCTCTTGTCCAATCAGGTGGAATGTTTGACAGGCACATGGTTTATACAGCTCAAAATAACTTGGGACCTGTGAGCTGACAAATGCTCTGGCTCCGGTGGTGACAGGTTGTCCAGCTTCTTACAGCCATCTTCACTGAAACTAAGGTTAACTCCTCACTCTCTATGGACGGCTACTTTCTAGCGTGAAGAATTTTCTTTTTCTCCTGTGCTTTCACTAAAAGTTCTCCTTGGATTATTATCATCACAGTGGAGTGCCTGGGTTGGACATCCTCATCTGGGTCAACTAAAAAAAGAAAGGTAATATTCAGATTTAAGTTCTCAAGTGTGTTTTAATAACAGGCACTGACAATGGAAAAAGGGATATTTCAGAGACCTAATTACTGTTGTTTAGAGTAAACCCCAGGATAACTTTCTAATTATATATAATGGGACACAAAATTATGTGAAAAATAAAGTTTTATACACTTAAAGATTTTGGAGGGGATTGATGAGATTCACAAACACTACAGCCTGTTTAGGTCCTCAGGAAAACTCTCAACAGAGGAAGTCATGACATACTTCCTATGTCATTGGCATTTTCCACACATTCATTTATTAAAATAATGGTATTTTTGTGCAATGCCTATTTCCTTTTTAAAGGAAATCAAATCTAAAATAATATGACTCCATAGTGAAAGACTTTCATTTAAAACTTTTTTTTATCATGTAAGAGGATAGGCTTGCTATATTTAGTATTGGGAGATCTGGTCCCTGGATTAATGTACACAACAGCTGCAGAAAGTCTTGCTCAAAGGACATTGCTCTTTCTTTCTCCTTTCTCTCTCTCTCTCTCTCTCTCTCTCTCTCTCTCTCTCTCCCTTTTCAACTGCATCAGAAAGATACTTGACAGTCAATGGCAAATGTTTGGCTTGATACATTGCACTATTAGCAGTAGTTAAATGCACATCTTGAATTATATTTTTTAAAGTGTATAAGCAAAGAAAAAAAGAACATGGTCTAAGCCATTAATCTGTATTACCATTCTCAAAAAACTAACATTACAGTAATGATGCTGTAAAATTTTGTAATCAACAGATTTTTACTCATATGTTAAAGATGCTAGCATCCATCAGTTTGAGAGAAATAAAACAATTATTCTGTTTTCTTTCTCTAAAAATGATTATGATTCAGTTACCTTCCCATTGGTAATAGTGAAATGAATTCTACAAACTCTAAATTAAAAATTTGTCATAGTTTTTAGTCTCTCCTTAATAATAATTCTTAAGTTCACATAAAATCTCTAATACTTTTCTAGGAAATTGAAAATGTCAATACTTATAGCTATAATAAACATATTTTTGAAACAAAAATTAAGTTATGCTGTATGACACATGATTTAACAATAAGCAAAATATTTAAAATCAGGGCCATCCCAGGAAATTTGAAGTATATGGACACTGTAGTTGCTTTATCACGACACAAAATTATAAACATTACAGAACCTTATAATAATGGACTATGAAACAAACAGCTGGACACTATCCAAATTCTGGAAGTTTGTCTCAATTCCTACTTATAGAATATGGCTAACACTATTGGAACTCATAATAATGTGTTAAAATCCCAATGTTCCATAATCTATAATTTAGAATACAGACTCAATTATATGTTTCTATTACAATAGACTTACAAAGGCACATATTCAGTGGAATAGACTCAGAACTGCAATTCGTGGACATAAGAAACTGAGTTAAGTTTTCATCCAGCTAGGTTCTTGAATTCACAAAGACCGTTTTTCAGATTTACTTTTGAAGAAGTGAAACAACAAGTAAGTCAGTTTTATTGTGAAAAGTCTTTAATGAACTAAAGTTACTATATGAAGAGGTGACAGTTTTTAAATTTAAATTTTTCAACAGTTAATTCCTATATGTTAAAGGAGTAATGAATTCAGCTCACTAACCTCAAAATATAAAATGAATAGTATTAGTTTCCTTCATTGACATTGAGATTTGACAAAGGCATTACTTGTCTGGTGGTGTTATTGTCTATAACCAGACAAAAAAGGTGAAAAGGATTTTGTTTTTGTTTTTGTTAACTAATTTTCCTTTCCTAAGAGATAAAGAAAAATCAAGCACCATGGAGATACTTTCTTAAATTTCTATAGTGTTTCATAGATAACAAAGAGCTTTTAAAAACTTTTAAAAGCATTGAGCTATTGCCTAAAGGGGACAATGCAAGTAAAGACAGAATGGTCTGTTCAGAAATTTAAGAACATATTTTCAGCAGACATAGTTGGTGTAACTATACCTGCACTAAAGGGTCACTAGAGGGTCCTTAGAGCTCATGTATAACCGGAGTCACCTTTACAAGCTCTTTACAGGCTGCATGCTAAATAGACTTTTACTTGGAGTCACAATACACTCCACACTCTGTGAGAGGAGCCCACAGAGCCTTCCCACCAGTGCTTGAACTAGAACTAGATTTTGAGATCCTGAGCCTATTTGGGATACTGGTTCCTCATGCAATCTAACAAATGTATAATTTTCATATTGCTACTGACATATTTTCATATGTCTCAAGTTCTTGCTCTGATAATGCAATAAATACTAATTTATTAAGTAACTAATGCCACTCAGACCAAAAATATCAGGGCTGTCTGGAAAAAATCCAGCCATTGTCAATATAACATTGTCATATTACATGACTGGATACTTTCCGGACAGCCTAATAGACTGGAAATAAAAATGAAATGGGATGGTCACTGTCATAGTGAAGGGGTGGGTATTGTGACAATAAAGAAGGGTTTACCTCAAAGTACATCCCATCTGCAGCCAAATTTTAAAAAGGTGACCTGAACCCAACATTCCTGGACTAGTCCCTACGTAATGGGATTTGCCTCTTGGCCCAACAAGAGTTTCTCCAAAAGAATTCATTTAAATACTTCTCTTGTGTGACACTGTGGGGTGTAAAAGGCAAGATGAGAAGGTATACCAGCATTAAACAGAGGGAGCAAAGTCTAATTTTGTCTATATTCTTCCCCTAAAGAACATTCTAGGTATAATAATTATACATCAGCAGAAAAGGATTACTTTAAATTTGTATAGTGTGCTACATTTTTAAAGTGCTTTCACAAACGTATGAAGTAAGCAGAATAGTTCTGTTCATCCTCAGTTGAGAGGTGAGTTATTTAGAGGTGTATATCTTTTCCTAATCCATCTCTCTAGAAAAATAATTATTAAATATTAGGCTATTTTTATGTTGACCTAACCAGATTTGTTTTTCTCATTTAAATATCTAAGGACAATACATAGCCAGAAAATATCAGTATTTATATTTGAATCCAAATTACTTCATATTAGGTTTTGTCAATTCTCTAGTCAATGCCTCTATTTAAATATTCATATTATAACCAAAAGATGAGCTTATATCACATGATATTTCCAACAAGGTCTTCTTAGAGCCTGCAGAAGAGTAGTGCTGAGTTAACATGAGGTAAAAAATACAGTCATGTGCCACTTAACATGGGATAGTTTCTAAGAAATGCGTAACTAGGCAATTTCGTCATTGTGCGAACATTGTAGAGTATACTTACACAAACCTGGATGGGATAGCCTTTTACTTAATTGTATATGCTACTCTTTATAAGCCTGGCAGCCCAGTAGGTTTGTTAACACCGGCATCACCACAAATACCTGAGTAATTGTACTGTGAGCCCTGACAGTTGGCCTTTCTTTTTGTAATGTAAGTGCCTGACTTAAACTTTGATTGCTCAGTCATCCACTTCAACTAGGCTATCTAGAATAAACGCATTGCCAACCTCAAGACTAGATAAAGAGTCAGGTCACCTCCGCGGACTGAGGTGCCTTTGTTTGGAGATCGTGGTTGATTTTGGTAACAGTCCACTTGGGCTTCTTGTTTTGTTTTTGTTTTGTTTGTTTTCTCTTCCCTCCCTTTAAATTATGGCTCTTATGATTTAAATTTACCAATAAAGAGTGAGCTTGTAGGCTCCCTCCCTCGATTCCAGTAAAAGGAGAACCTCAGGCCCTGCTCACTCTCACTCTACCTGGTTACCTCACTGTGTGCCCCCTGGCAAACTTTGTACACTCAGAGCCTGTAAGGAATAAACTCTTTGTTCCCCAAAGTTTCCTAGTGGTTGTTGCTGTAGAGTGTCCTGTATCATAATGAGGACTGCAGTGTTGGTCCAGTTGTCAGACCAGTGTAGTAAGGGGAGGTGAGTGAGGAAGCTAAGGGGCCCAGGTGAGGCCCCAGGCATGTCTAGCTGATAACATTGTTATTCACAGGCTGAGAAGGCACAAAAAGGTAACCCTTTATACCAGGACTTTATGACATTACAGTAGCAATGCCGTTATAGGCTATAGGAATGTTTCATCTATTTTATAATCTTATCAAATATGCAGTCCATCATTGACCTAACTGTCATTATGCAATGCCACACATGACTATGCCCAAAGGTATCAGAATCAAGTTTTGTTTTTATGAGCCAGACTTTTACATTTTTAGCAATTTTTATAGGGAAGATTCCATTTTCAGGAAAAATCCCAGGGGGAAAAATCGAGATATTTAGCAAAATAAAGAACATTCAATAAGTTTTCTATGTGACCAAATTAGCTTACATGATTTACTAAAGTCTATCTTGATTATTTTTCCACATTGATTGTTTAATTTCCAAACTACAATAATTTCACCAAAACCATGATCTATTTTTCAGGGCTATTACTCATTCTTATGTTGAAGTTTCAATTTTGTAAAAAGCATAAAAAAGGAAATATAGTTCAATGTCACCCCAGATAAAATATCTAAGAGAATTCTTAATTTCCTTTCCTGAAACCTGTGCCTGGCTCAACCCAGTAAATCATTCCACTGCTCAATTAGTTGCTCAGGTCATAAATATTGGGGTCATCCTTGACTCTGTTCTTTCTCTCATATCCCACTTTCAATTCATTAGCAAATCATACTGGTTCTACTTTCAAAAGAAACCTCAAATCGGACCATCTCTCACCATTTCCCACTGATAACCACTCACTGATCCAAGCTACTGTCCATCGTCTCTTGCCTAACATTGCAATAGTCTCCTAACTGATGTGCTTTTTTCCACATTTGCTCCCTTTAACTTGATTGTTTGTGTAGCAGCCATGACTGAACTTTTTCAAAACCATGTCATCTGCTTCTTAAAACTTTAAAATGGTTTCCCGTTCACATGTTTAATAAAATTTAAAGTCCTCCCCATGGTCTGCAAAGCCCTACATGATCTAGCCTTGTACCTTTGTGATTCTCCTACTCTTCTCTTTTTTTTTTTTTTTTTTTCTACTCTTCTCTTTTACTCACCTCCTGACTCACTGGACTTGACTCAAACACAGCAAACATTCACCTCCCCTCACTTTGAAACTTCTTTCTTTCTTGGTCAGGAGCATTCTTCCCCCTAGATGGTCTCATGGCTAACTTCTCCACTGCATGAGAAGCTTTCCGTGACCTCCCTAGCTGAAATAGCACACCTTCCTTCCACCCCATCATTCTCTAGTCCCCTTCCTTACTTTATTTTCCTTTTTAACACTTACATCTTTCCCACTAGAACGTCAGCTCACCAAGGGCAGGGACTTGGTCTTCTGTCTACTGTTGAACCCAAAGTGCCTAGAACAACACATAGTACACATAGTAAATGATCAATAAATACTTATTGGATTAATAAAGGAGAGCTAAGGTAATCATTATAGCACTTGGGCTTTTTAAAAGTTCAAATTTTATAACATATTTTAAATTAATACTTGAAAGAAAAAGTGATTCATTTGCATCTGAGAACTCTCTGAGATGGAATTGTTATTACCCCATTTGATAGATGAGAATAATTGAGATTAATTTGGATTGGAACTGGGATACAAACCCAGGTTTCTGATTATCAAATGTTCTCTGATATTTCTGGTATGGAAGCAAAACATAATTCCAGTCATTTTATCCACTATGAATAAATGTGCCTTTGAAAGTTGAAGTTATTTATACATTTATATATAAAATATATTTAAAGTTTTCTATTTATCTGTAAGTTTCCTTTGTAAATATGTTTTCTATTTATCTATCTTACTTTATCCTGCAATTTAAAATGATAAATAGCAATTGATTTACCAGGAAATTCTAAAGAACAAGAGAATTCAGCAGGCAGCTATTGATCCCCCTCTGTGTGCTGTGTATATACAGATATGATGGTGTACAAAATGCAGTGAAGTAAACATAAAAGTAAACAGGCAAATTTATTATATTGTAGAAGGTGCTGTGTTTAGGGGTAAGGACAGTGAGCTTCGGGAGCACATTGGAGAGGTACCCAACCCAGAGACAAGAAGAAATCCCAGGGCAATGTCTCAGCTAAGAACGAAAGACCATGCAGGACCTGGCCGAGTAAGGCAGTGAAGGGAGGTCAGGACAGGGAGCAGCCCAAGCAGAGAGAACGTGTACAAAGATCTGAAGGCAGCACAGTTTGTTAGTGAAACTGCATGTATTTTTGTTGTTGTTGTTGTTGTTGGTTTGTGGGTAGCTCCCTGGCTGGGAATCAACCCAGGCCGCAGCGTTGACAGCGGTGAAGCCTAAGCCACTACATCACCAGGGAACTCCAAAACTGCATGTATTTTAAAGGAATATAGATAATGCTGAATTAACTACAAATCACAAGTTCAGTTCTCTTCAAAGTTTGTCCTTGGATCAAGTCACTTCAGTAGTTCCATTTCCATTTCTTATGGTATGTGGCTATAATTGTCAAATAATAATAATAATGATAGTAACCATCATTTATTGAATGTTTACCAAATGCCAAGCACATTTAATCATCATTTCAACCTATGAGGTGGCTACTGTTATTATCTGTTTTATAGAAGAGTAAACTGGGGCTTATAGGAGTAAAGTAACTTTCTAGAGTTTATGTAGCTAGGAAGTGTCAGAACTGGGATTTGAACTAGATCTAACTTCCAATTCTTAAGTAATAGATACTACATTAAAACATTAAAGAAATCCTTTGGTTTGAATATCTGAAAGTTTTGTAAACAGTGATTTCTCATGAACATAAGCACCAGAACAACCATATATTTACATATCAATTGGTTTCTGTCCTTTAAAAAGGAAAAAATAAATTGGTTTCAGAGAGCAGTGATTACTTATGTGAGTATTTTCCCTTGTTTATTTCCACCATGAATATAAACTTTTTGACAGTTCTTCAACATTAACATCACCTTTACCTAAGTATTGGTTTTTACTATCATCATTTGGGTGCTCATTATAATGGCTGGCCCTGTTTTAAAAGCTTTGCATTCATGATGTTATTAATCCTCACTCCCATGGGAAATAGATATTGTCTATGTTTGACAGATGAGGACTCCAAAACTCAAAGAAGTTAAGTAATTTTTTTAAAGTC
Source organism: Lyroderma lyra (assembly GCA_004026885.1). Taxonomy (NCBI): domain Eukaryota; kingdom Metazoa; phylum Chordata; class Mammalia; order Chiroptera; family Megadermatidae; genus Lyroderma; species Lyroderma lyra. Next base: position 149,405 of record PVJL010000369.1, on the reverse strand, counting down.
ACACAACTGCTAAGAGATAAAGTCACAATTTAAAAACGGATCTGATTCCAAGGCCAATCTTGTTGACTCAAGATAAAAAACCATCTTAAAATTATTTAGAGACCAAGTTACATTAAAATATAATATACAGTAATGTCCACCTAATAAAGAGGTCATCCTGACTTATAAAGCACTTTATTTTCTCCCTCACATGTAAATAGATACAGAAAGTCAAACAAGGCTAATGAAATAGTTTATTTACAAATAAGAAGGATTTTCAATCAGAATATTACTTAGACTTTCAAATACAATTTTGTACCTGATTTCATGTATGTTTAACTCTTCTTTCTACATAATTAATGCACAAATGAGACAAATTTTCTTTTGGGACATCAAATTATACTTTCATGTACTATTTTGTATATCACTCATTGTTCTACAAAATTTTAAATAGCCATATAGTTTTATTTAATGAGTATATCATTAGTTAATTAACTAATTTCTTTTTGGACATGATTCCTATTTTTAAATATTATCTATAATTAACATTTTTGTAGATAAATCTTTGCACCCATCCAACACCTTTGCATTTTCAATTAATTATTTTTTAAGGCATAACAGACTTCATTCAAACAAGTAGATCCAGTAGTGGCAATCTCAGGCTGTGGCAAGCATATGGAAAAATAATTTGCTGTAGGTGATCCTTTTAGCCATCTCCAGTTGCCCTCTCAAGGTCATGGCTACTTTGCCAATTTAGAGGTTAGTTATGGAGAGCACTCTGAAGGTTTGAGAATTAGAGTAGTTCCTAGGAAGTCTTATTCGTGATATGAGAGGCTATCATAAAAGGGAAAGGATGAACTGAATTAAGTTTTGTTGTAGAATCTTAAAGCCAGAAAAGATTTAGGAGGTTACTTTCCTCTCAATTTTCCCAGCACAAGGCCCAGCACAAAGTGGCCAAGAATGGTAAATAGTCCTCATCTCCATTACCATCTCTGATTGATCGGTGGTAGCAGAAGGATTGGAGTGTTAAGAAAGTCAAGGTCAATGGGAAGAGTACTGTAATCAGTTAGCTGCATCTTTTAAAGAAAAAGAGTAACAGCCTGTGGGTCACAAGTTTGCCATCCCTTTAGTAAGTATGTGAATAAATAAACTGATGCAATGTTAATAGTATAAAATTGGTTTGCATTACCAGAATCCCTAGTCCAGGGACTTTGAATTAAAGTTATTGTACCATTTTCTTAAGACAATTTTATTTATTTTTTGAATTGGTAATATATTCATATGATTAAAATTCAAAAGTCAGGAAAGGGTATACAGTGAAAAGTATCATGACTTGCAATCCAGTTTCTCTGCCTCCCATATTCCCTCTTCACCAACGTTAATTTAAGAGATATTTTAAAACCTAGGCTCTAACTCATACCTTTGTAGAAATTATATTAATTATACCTTATTTGAAAAAAACAGAATCATAGTTTTCAAGAGCTGATTAAGCCTATAAACAACATTGAAATTAACTACTTGTCTCTAGTAAAAAAGAAAAAGTGAAAAGTATTATTGATTTTCATGCTGTAGATCAAGTTTATATTTTTACTAACTAGATGAGGTTATGCTTTTAATATGTTTTAATTTCTATTATTTTATTACATTGAATGTACAAGGGAGAGGATAGAGAGCAAATCTTTTTGTGTATGAAAGCACTTTATAATTAAAAGTCATTAGAGATATTATTAAAATTATGCTTAGAAACTGTATTTAATGTCACTTTAGTTATAGTATAGCTTTTGCAATCTAACTTGTATTTAAAGAATTCAATACAGTGATAACACCTATGTTTTTATTTTCAATTCTAATAAAATCTCAGTTCTTCTTCATTTTACAATTTGAAATAATCTTTAAGTTATAGTAAATTTTGCAAAAATTTCAAAATTAGGCAACTTTTTATTTCAAGCTTTAAGTTCTTAAGATCCATTAAGCTATAATAAACATTGACTTGCTATTCTCTGGAAATGATTTAAACTACGTTATTATTATTATTTTGTGACAGCATGCAAGACGACAGCATAGAAGCTTCTACTTCCATTTCTCAGCTTCTAAGAGAGAGCTATTTAGCAGAAACGAGACACCGGGGAAACAATGAGAGGAGTCGAGCAGAACCTTCCTCCAACCCTTTCCATTTTAGTAGTCCTTCCGGAGCTGCTGAAGATGGAGGAGGCCAAGATGACCTTCCAGATCTTTCAGCCTTTCTGAGCCAAGAAGAATTAGATGAAAGTGTCAATCTGGCAAGATTAGCCATCAATCATGATCCTTTGGAGAAAGGAGATGAAGCTCAAGCTAGAAAACGCCTTTCTTCTGATCAGATGAAACACTCACCTAAATCAAGTTTTGACCCTAACTTCTGCCAGGATAACTCTCGAAGTTCTACTAGCTCTAAAGAGAGCCTCCAGGAGGCAAAAAGGCCACAGTATAGTTCTGAAGCCCAGTCCAAAAAAGTATTCTTAAATAAGGCTGCCGATTTCATTGAAGAGCTGTCCTCCCTTTTCAAAGCCCATAGCTCCAAAAGGATCAGACCTCGTGCCTGCAAAAACCACAAGAGTAAATCGGAATCTCAAAACAAAGTTATGCAGGAAAATAGCACCAGTTTCACATCTCTGTCAGAAAGAGAAAGATCTTCTGTTCCTATCCCTATTGCTGCAGACGCTAGGGATAATGAAGTGAATCATGCTATTGAACAGCAGGAAGCTAAGCGGCGTGAAGCGGAGCAGGCTGGCAGTGAGGTGCCTGGTGGAGACATCACCCCAGGGTCTTCACCTTCATCTTTATACTATGAAGAACCTCTGGGACAACCTCCCCGGTTCACTCAAAAGTTACGCAGCAGAGAAGTTCCAGAAGGAACCAGAGTACAGTTGGATTGCATAGTGGTAGGAATTCCACCACCTCAAGTAAGGTAAAAATGTCCCATTAGTAATGTTTAGCAATTGCTTTCCATCTACCATGATTCTAAGCTTATCTTTTAAGTAAGTGGTTTCAAAAATTGTATACTCCCTTTGAGAAAAACAGAATCTAAAGCAGCACTGTCTAATAGAGATTTAACGTTAGCCGTATATGAACTTTAAAATTTTCTAGTACCCACATTTTTAAAAAATAAAAAAATAACAATAAAAAAATTAAAAACTGGGTGAAATTAATTTTTACAATATTTTTTTAAATTATCATTTCAACATATAATCAATATAAACATTATTAACATGATAGTTTACATTCTTTTTGTCATAGTAGGGCTTCAAAATCCAGTGTGAATTCTACACTTACACTCAATTTGGCTGCACAATTTTCCTAGGAACAACTTAATCTGCATTTAGATTTCATAAAATTTATAGTTGAAAAAGTTGATTGACATACACAAGATGTTCCAAACATTCTTTAAATTCTTGCACTAATTAAATCGAGTATCAGTTTTTAAATTTAAATTAACTAAAGTTAAAAATAATTTAAAATTCAGTTCCTTGGTTGCACTATCGACGTTTCAAGTGCCCAATGCCACATGTGGCTAATGACTATGGTATCAGACAGCATGGGTCTACAGGCTGAAGCTTAGAAATTATTTATGGTCTATACACACAATGAATACCTGTGGCATTTTTTCAATTTCAAAGAAAGCCAAATAGCAGAATAAAAGCTGGTAGAATAAAGATAGAATAAGGCTGTGGTGAAGATCAACTTGGAGATTCATTTTACAGGTATTATATAAACCTTTGATATTAGCTTAATGATTATTCTCTCTATAATACCCAAGTCTTCCTTTAATATGACAGATGAATAGAGGATATTTATCTTGTATGTGCCTTCCAATCAGCTTTTCTGTGAAGCAAATGAAGCTTAAGATGCAGGGCTCCTTATTTGCATAAGCTATACCTAATTTTGTGTACCAATTTTATTTTATTTTTTCATGTGGCCCTTCCATATCTATGGGCTTCAGTCCCCACAAAATGTGAATCCAACTGTAGCCCGATTATTATTACAACATTATAATGTAATGTGATGAAGTATATTACTTTTGTAGAGAATTACTGGTATTTAGAGTCTTATAAGAGCTACTTTACCTCCCTAACCACCCATTGACTATTAGAATATGACTTCATTACTATTTAACACTTATTCTAGGTATATAAGCAGGTCTTATCTTTTTCTAACAGAATACTGATATTAGAGGACAGTAATAGTATTACTATTAATAATGATGTTTTTATTTATGTATGTATATTGATTCAAGGGATTCTAGTCCAAAAACATATTCATATATTGAATTTTGCTTTTCAAAGGCAACATGAACCAAATCAAATATTATTTCTACAATGGCATATACTTAACTATCTGGTCATCCAAATGATTTCCTTGAGGGCAGAAGTTCTATTGTTTTACCTTTGTATCTTGAGCATCAAGCACAGCTTCTGGTCTATAGTATTTACTAAGAAACATTGAGTGAACTAATGCATAAAGAACAAGAAAACAAGAAACTCAACTTAGAATTAAAGCAGGAATGAGACAGTTGACTTAAGACGTGGCAAAGTGTTGGAGCTGAACAACACAGGGCAGTGTCTACCTGTACTCTAAGTATGCGTGGTGACACTCCCTGGGACTTTGGTTAGTAAAGCTGGCAAGACGTCATCACAGCACCATGATGGATACCACTCAGTGGCATCTGGTGGATCTAAGGCAGCTGGTAACCACTCAAGTTATGGTACACACACAAGTTACTTAGTTTAGTATTATACAACTCACTAATTTCTGGATGTAGATTGGACCAACAACAAAGAAATTAGACCAGATCATTCAGGATTGATTCTCACCATTTCTTGACCACAGCAATCTCAGATACAAAAAAGAATTCAGTGCTCCCATGAGAAAACTCAGCCTAGAAGAACTATAAGATCGCATTCTCACCTCCAAAACAAAGTAATTTGGTGGTCATTCAAAAACGACTTAGTTAACCAATTATAAATTTATACACTTAAAAGTGAAAAAATGTGGGAGTTCCCTGATGGTGTAGTGGCTTAAGGCTTCCGCGCTGGCACTGTCAGTGCTGCGGCCTGGGTTCGATTCCCGGTCAGGGAACTACCCACATACCAAAAAGAAAAAAAAAAAAAAAGAAAAGAAAAAAGTGAAAAAATGTACACAGCATCCCTGAAGCAATACTAATTTTACCTGGGAAGAATTTCTTTACTAGTTTGTTGCCAGGAAATTAGTAAGTATCCCCTACGTACAGAAGGTGCCAAAAAAATGTGTACACATTTTAAGAAAGGAAAAAACTGTATTGAAATTGTAATACTCAATATAGACTGATAACAAAAGATGAATACAAGTCACATTTGACTTCTGCAATTGCAAGAGGTGCTCAAAGTGGTTACCACTTCTGATTATGGCAAACTACGACTTGAGCAACTTGGACCAAATTGTCCACTTGTATCACTGCACATGCCATTTCAATTTCTTCCCTAAGTACCGCCAGCATAGCTGGATTTCTACAGTACTCCACATCCTTTAAGGTCCCCCACAGGTAGAAGTGAAGGAGTGTTAAGTCAGGAGAACAAAGGGAAAACTCAAACAACGTTCTCAAATTTCAAATACCACTTCAAAATGGTCTTGTGCTCCTCAAGCAGCAACTGTATTTCTGCCATTTCTTTGACAGTCCTGCCTGTCACATGGTGATGCTAGCATTCATTTGATAATGCTGTCTTTTGAGTGAAAGTCATACTACACATTGCTACTGTAATTCAATTCAACTTCTAAAAGTTGTACGTAGATAACATCTCTTAATGTGTATATACAGTTTTTTGGCATGCCAGCATTTTCAGAATGAATTAATACTTAATTTTAGAATGTGATTATATTAAAAAAAAATTAGAATTTTCCAGGTAGGCTATTAGCTGTCATTTTCCTAAGCATAGAAAAGAAATCAAACTGAACTTGTGACTGACTAGCTAGAAAGGAGGAGTAAAAAAATTTACTCCACAAGTTTAAAGCTCGGCACCTGAGAGAGAGTGATGGGGTCATTGGCAGAGACAGAGAAAATGGCAGAAGTGGCTGATTTATGGAGGCAGTTGATGACGAATGTAAGGGGGTGAAGGGACCATATCCAATTGGCTGTCAGAAATGCAGGACTGAAGGTCAAATGAGAAGGCAGTGGAACTGGGGATAGTCCAAAGAATGATCTGGACACTGGGGAAAGTTTGACACAATATCTCTGTAATTACAAAGAGACTAAAAATACAGGTAATACTGGGAACTAACTTCTAGTAGTGCTAGACTGGAGTGGTGTTTTCCAACCTCCTTTTAGCACTAACACCTCCTCTCACATTTCTCCTCACAATAAGTTCGTTACATGTTACGCAATACATACTTCACACACACACACACACACACACACACACACACTATTTTAAAAGATAAAATTAGTGCCTTTAGGGTTTAAGACGGTTGGATGGAGAGAGCCTGCAGCCGTACCTGTTTTCTCACCTCGGGAAACTCCTAAAATATCTCCATAGAACCCGGAAGCACAGATTTTAATCCAGAGGATTCCTTTAAAAATTCATTAAAATAACAATGAAATATTTTGGGTTGCCACAGTCAGTAAGAAAAGTATCCCTTTTGCTATTTTTGCAAGAAAATGTCATGTCTTTTTGGCAACTGAGGTCTGATCTTGTATCTATGTGCTCCAGTGTGTATTTGGTATTTTACCTATGTTCTTGTAACCTGAGTTTAAAAATTTGAAAAATCATTTTTGCATATCTTTGTCAATCTCCAAATTAATTGGATGGAAATTGTTTTATTTTATAGAGGTGGCAGCCTGTATCACTAGTATTTTTGAAAGCTTGTTAATCTTCGACTTAGCTTCATTGTTGTTGTCTTAGAAAATGAAATACAATCGTTTGTAATCCACAGATGAAAGAGTCTGCAGAAATTCACAACAAATGGCCATGATCCCTTTTTGTATCCTGACTCCAAACTATTTTCCCAGGAATATACAGCTAGGTCACACTAAGGCTGTTTGCTTGTACAACAACCTTTTGAAGCAGTACAAATTTACCTTGTATGGATGTCTATGCCTGCTTTGGCTGTTAAACTTTGCTATTGCTACTTCTGGGCCCACACCTTCAAGTAGTATGCTAAGGAAATAAATGATCTATTTTTAAAAATCCTGTATTTTACATGATATAGAGGACTTCTTTAAAATATTATAAGTAATTCTGTATATGATTATAATGTAAAATATTATGTAATTATTTTTAAATATTACATTATTGAGGGACTTTATTCTTTCTTTTGGGAAAATCTAGATACTTTCATTCATTCATGCATTCATCCAGCAAGTATTGTCAGTTATGTGCCATGTACTATTATAGGCACTAAGATTAAAGCAGTGAACAAGAAAAATTCCCTGCCTTCATTGAGCTTCGAGTCTAGTAAGAAACACAGACAATAAACAAAAATTTCACTAAAATTATATTCCAGCAGAATTATATTTGTGATCAGTACTATAAAGGAAGGAGTGTATGGCACAGGGACCAAATGTTGTAAGTAGATTAGAGAAGATTTTCCTGAAAAGTGGAATTTAAGCTGAGCCATAAAAATGACTAGGAGTTAGCCCAGTGAAGTGGGGGTAAGTGCGGCAGGGTGAGGGAGTAGCACATTTGAAGCCCTTGAGGCAGCGAGACAATTGTCAACTTTAAAGAATTGAGGAAAGCGATAGCACCAGAACATAAAGAGTGAGGAGGAAATAGTTTGAGATAAGTCAAGAGAGGGGACAGACAGAGGCTAGATTTTGAGGGTCTCCTAGAATAGGCTACTAAAAGTAGGTCCTTGGATCAGCAATGTCAGCATCACCTGGGACCTTGGTAGATATGCAAATTCACGGATTCTTCCTTGGACCTACTGATTCGGATCTCTAGGGGTAAGACCTATACACCTGTATTTTAACGAACTATTACTGTGCAGAGCATTTTTGCAATTTCTTCAGAGATCTCCTAACCCAAAGGGACACCTCCCTGCTCAGTTCCTTAACCCAGATGTTGCAATCTCCAGTTAACCTTTTAGTACCTGCTCCTCAGCCCTTATTCCAACGGAACACCCTTCACAGACTCATTCTGTTGGAGTCACCTCACCATAGCAGGTGGTCCTTTGAGGTGGGATTTATTTTGAGATGAAAAACCAGGTTAATATATGTTCCTAAACAATATTGGTACAGAAGTATTTACAGGAGAAATGACAAAAATCTTGGCTTTCCATTAAAATAATCCAAAGTGGGGAGATATGGAGAGGATACACATTTGCCATTTATTGATAATTTGTTGAGGCTAAGTGATGCATGGATGGGTTTCATCATACCAGTCTCTCTACTTTGTGTATGTTTGAAAGTTAACATAATAAAAAATTTTTTGTGAAAATAACATTAGTAAGTTTTACATACTTAAAAAGTTTTGTGTGCTTGCTTCGGTAGCACATATACTAAAAAATTTTTGTATACGTGAAATCATATGTATACATTCTTTTGTTACTTGAATTTTTCACTAAAAACATATATCCATGTTGCATGTAACTCTAATTCACTCATTTTTATTACTATCTAGTATTTAATTGTAAGGGTAAAGGATTGTATTATTGATGTACATTTGGGTTATTTCTAGTTTTTTTCTTAACATGAACAATGTTATTATAAACATTCTAATATATTCCTCTGGGAGAGTGTCTAGGCAAGGAATCACTGGCAGAGTATGTACAACTTCAACTTTATAATAATACCAAATTATTTTCCAAAGATTGTTTCAATTATATTCCCACCAATGCTGTGTAAGTGTTCTGGTTGTTCTACATCATTGCCAATATGGATATTATAAGATTTAAAATTTTTTGCCAATCTGATGGGTATAAAGTGTTACCTTGTTATGACTTTAATTTTCATTTCCATAGTTAGTAATAAGTTGAGAATTTTTAAGAATATGTTTATTGACCATTCAGGGTTCATTTTCTTTAACTCATTTTTCTGCCAGTTTGTTTCTTCTTTTCTTACTGATTTGGAAGACTTTTAAAAATATGATTAGGATTCCAGTCATATGACATATGTGTTGTGAAACTATCCTTTTACAATTTGATTTGTCTTTTTATATTTTATATGATATCTTTTGATAATTAGCTATTCTTTAGTGACAAATAAATTAACTTTTTCTTTATGGTTTTGGTTTTTATAGTTTGTGTCTAGTTTAAGAAAAATTTCCTAATCTCAAAGTCATAAAGATATTCTTGTATATTGTCTTCTAAAAGTTTTATAATTTTTGCTTTTCTCATTTAAGCTTTTAATCCATTTAAAGTTGATTTTTGTGTGTAATATAAAGTAGGGATGCTGTTTCAATTTTTTTAAAGACTGGATAATCAATTGTTCTAGTTTATTGAAATGTACATCTTTTCCCCACTGCCCTATAATGTCAGCTCCATCATAAATCAAAATTTTGTGAATGTGTGGGTCTTGTTCTGGGTTGTCTACCCTTTCCTTGGCTTATTTGTCTCATTACGGTAGATTTTTCATAGCTCTTGATTTCCACATTTTTTATTTCAAAGATTTTGGGCTTTTCTTGGCTTTTTAGCTCTGCAATGTACATTTTAGAATTTCACAAACTTTTTAAAAATCCTCCTTTTTGTATGTCTAAAATGGGCTATGTGATAAGTGGGAATCTTGGTGATTTTGTATTAGCCAACTGCTTAATATGCTTTTTGTAAGTTACCAAGAAGTCACCACCTGGAAGAAGTTAAAATTTAATAAAATTTGAAGCATAGATAAATCCTCCCCACCTGTACCCCCACATTCCCATGAGTAGAATATAGCCATTGGATATGAAAACTTGTTAACTCGGTATTAGTCAAACAGGACATATAAATCACCAAACTGTGTCACAAAAATCTAACATAACTTCGAGTCCTGTTACAAAATGTCTGCTATTATCGTATTGTCCACTATAGTCCAGTTGCGCTCATACATGAAGAGTCACTGTGATGCGTGCAGAGAGCTGAAGATGGCAGTAAGTCAATATACTACCTTTTAGTTGTTTCAGGCCTTGCAGTCTGCACTTAAGAGAGCAGGCATTGTTAGATGAAGATAGTTATAGACAATCAAGGAAAGATCTTTTCTAGACTCCAAGCATTCATGAAAAATGAAAATAAAGCAGACTTGAGGCTATAATAATCCTGATTTGGATTCATTCATTTAATATTTATACAATAATCATTTTTTTGAGCCACTGTGATGTGCCTTATCTGGCTAGAAGCCAGATAAACAAGCGGTAAACAAAATAAACCCTGTGGTGTTTATTGTCCAGTAATGAAGAGAGATATTAAACAAATAAACCTACAAAGTATATGTAATTGTTAAGTTATATATAGGTTCTGTAAAGGAAATGAACATGGTATTAGGAGAGGGAACGATAGGAAGTGGGACAGGGTCACTGGAAGGGTTGGAGCAGGGCTAAAGAAAGGCTCTGAGTAATCATTCTTTTAATGAACATTATTACTAGTGAGTCAGAATAACACATTCAAAGTACTTTAGAAGTTGTTAATGTGCTAAAACAATGAGTCATAGTATTTATGCAAGCTATATTTTAGATAAAAGAGTAATCTAACAGCAGAATGGTAATATGCAACCCAAAGTCCAGTTAAATCTGAAAAATGTCTCTCGTCAGTGCTTAAATTCCTAGGCTTGGTAGCTAGCCAAATTAGCAGGTCTGGCAAGCGCTCCTTAGTGCATTAAAGGTGAGCTCTTTATCATCTGGACCTGTCCCATTTCCCCAGGTCACTGACTCATTTCTGCTGAGCCATGAATCACTGCCATTCTGTAAGTGTCATGAGGATTTGGCGTTCTAAAAACATGTAGGCCAGGGCATTTCTATGAAAGCGTTCGCTGACATAGGTAGACATTTGAAGAGAGTGTTTTCCTCCTTACCCTCAAAAGTCTTCAGGGTAGCTGGGTAAATTTTAATACTTTTTCAGAAGGCAGCCCAACAAGTGCATTATTTCTGAGTGGGTCGTGGTGTTAAAGGCAAAGTGACAGCTGCTGATTGTTCTTTGAAGCTGGCTGAAGCCGTCCTGGCCATCTGAGGAAGGGACAAAACGCTTCTGACAGAGTTTGGGCATTTGAATCATTCTACTTACCTCCTTCTGGCTCTCCCATTGCTCATAGAGGTTTCCACTCTTACTTTGGTACAGAAGAGAAACATTAAAGAAATGAAATAACTTTATAATGTTTATATAAAGGAAGGTATTTATTGGTTTTAAAATGTTTATATTTGCTTTACCAGATTAACACAGGTACATTGCATCACAGGTCGAATAATAATATATTAAAGAACGGATCACTTTTAACTCTTTTTGCAGTTTCCTATTTATTTACCTCTAGATTTCTAAATAATATGACAGTGATTCTCAAACTTTTTTGGTCTCAGGACACATTTACAATCTTAAAAGTTATTGAGGCTCCAAGAAGGTTTTGTCTATGTGAGTTATATCTATAATTATCATGTTAAAAATGAAAACAGAAATGTTTTGAATAGTTATTTACTTATTCATCTTTAAATAACAATAATAAACATACTAACTAAATAATTTTATGAAAAATAGCTGTATTTTCAAAAAATATTTAGTGAGAAGAGTGGCATTGTTTTACATCTTTTGCAAATCTCTTTAATGTCTGTCTTAATAGAAGACAGCTAGATTTTCTTATTTGCTTCTGCATTCTCTTTGTTGTAATATGGTATGTGTGTTGAAGTTACTTTTAAAAATCCAGCCTTATATAGATATGTAGTTGAAAACATGAGGAATGTTTTAATAGCCTTTCCAGAGAATAAGGCTATTCTTGTTTGATACAACATCAAAATTCAACTAACAGTAGTTTCTTAAAGGTTAGTTACAATGTGAAATCTGAAACCATACCAAGAACTTTTATACTCTGCTATATTAAAACCCTTTGTTTGTCTTTAACTTTGAATGGATAACATCACCCATTGGTCATTTGAAAAATGAGTAGTAAAAAAAAAAAAGAAAAATGAGTAATGCAGATCTTCCAAATGTTGACACATTTTAGTAAATGATGTTTTTATGAATCATATTTGTTAATATAATTATCGATTTCATCAAAAAGTCTTTAAGTATGGGAATCCCTAAACTTACTGTGAGGGATATAGGTTTTACAAAACTCTACCTTTTCCTTGAAAACTTACGTGTTTTCATTGGCAACTAATGTTATCAGTTATTTTTACTTGGACTGAGAGGATTACTTCCTTCATTTTGGAGAAAATGACTGCCAGATACCTGAGTCTGAATAACCATAATTTGTCAGTGGCTCTTTCAAGTTAAAATACTGTTTCATGCATTAAGTGCCCAGTTCAAGTAAAATAATCACACAGGAGGTTCCCTCATGGTGTAGTGGCTAGGCTTCGGAGCTCTTACCGCAGTGGCCTGGGTTCGAATCCCGCTTAGGAAACCAACCAAAAAAAAAAAATAGTAATAATAAATAAATAAATAAAATAATCACACAAATGCTCTTCCATATCCATTAGAAATGTTTTATGCTACTTCCTGTTTTACCACTCAGAATGTTAAAAAGACATGGACTCATGGTTGACATTTAATAAAAGTAAAAATTTTTACTGCTTCATTGAGTATCTTTTAAGTATTAATAAAACTGGATTTTTTTTTTTGGTTGGTTCCCAGGGTAGGGATCAAACCCAGGCTGTGGCGGTGAAAGTGCTAAAGCCTAGCCACTATACCACCAGGGAACCCCCCAAAACTGGATTTAAAAAAAATGGGGAGTTCCCTGATGGTGTAGTGGCTTAAGGCTTCGGCTCTGGCGCTGTCAGTGTTGCGGCCTGGGTTCGATTCCCAGTCAGGGAGCTACCCACATATCAAAAAAAAAAAAATGAAGGTGGTGGTGAAGAACACAATGACCATTAGTCATTTTTGGTAGGACCTTATTTGTGCTATTAAAACACCAGCAATTTTACCCACTGTGGCTTTTGCATCACCAATGTAAATGTCAACACAGTGAAAAGGCAAATGATATCTTAGTATTATATTAAAATAGTTTTGTCTTCACTGAAAGTGAACTACATTTGAAACCACTGCAATATGCTTATCCCACTATTGTTATGCTGATGTTAGCGATTTTCTATTGACTTACTGTTCCAGAAAATGGGGGCTCAGCATCCCTTCACCAAGCCAGCACTTCCATTATTCCTTCTTTCATCTTCCTTCATCACTTTGGCATAATCATAGCACATTGTTGTTAAAAAAATTAATGTTTACCTTTTTGTTTTATTCACTGCCAAGCCCAGTTAGACTAAAGTGAGTATTTCCTTGTTCATACTACTTTCTATTTTGAGTGGGAGTTGATTACTGATTTGCTTTTTTTGTTTTGTTTTATGTGCTTAGTTCTGTGGTCCCACAACAAATTTGTCTCAATTCTTCAATACGTTTGTAAAATAGCTCCTAAATTTTCTGTTCTATGAAGTTAAGTCATGAGGCCCATTTGTTTTTTCCTAGCAAAATTCCTCGTGAAGCCCCTCTTCCTTTTGCCCAACAAGGAGCAGCTGTTCACACAGCCAGCAATTCAGCCATCATTCTGGGGCATTCCCTAGCTGCTTAGAAGAGGTGACCTGCTGTGGGGACCTAAATGTTCGTTTCCAAACTTGAAATCATTTACCCTATTTTAAGCTTCATGTCTCCTCCCTCAGTGTTAGTGTGTTTCCACATCCCCAAACTTGTATCTCCAAATTCTGAAATTTGCTGAGGTTCTGATGCACAAATGGGCTTCTTTCTTTGACATTCCCAAGTAGGCATTTAGTTTTCAGATTTTTCAACTCTCCTAGCTCCTCAATCTGCTTTCTACCTTCCCAAAGTTTTTGAGGTGTCAGGTTTGCTGTCATCTCTCATCTCCCTTCCCATTCTTTTGGTCCTTGTGCTTTTATACCTTTCTAAAATTCCTTTATTCTCACTCTAGGGGCATTTCAGGATAGGAGTAAAGATAAACATATGTGCTCAATATGTCATGTTTGATTGGATGCTCACTATTTGTATTTCGAAACTTATATGCTCTAAGGGTTTATTCATACAAGCTCCTTTGGATCTTGTTAGGATTTTTGCTTTGAAAAATTTATGAACTCATTTCAGCAGCTGCATGTACTGGTGCTGCCACAAGAGGTCAAAGACTAGTATAGAATTTGATGAAGCAAGTAACAAAGTACTTTCAAAATATTAACTATTAATTCTTTCCATCATTTGGCCTTCCAACAAATTCAACCCATTTTCTGAGTACCTATCATGTGCCGGGGCCCTGTTGTAGGTGCTGGGATTGTATTGGTGAATAAAATTGATAAGGTTCTCTCATGAACTTGACAACGTAGTAGAGGGAGCAAAGAACAACAAAGTAAATAAGAATACTCATATAGATAATTTCAGATAATAATGAGTGCTGTGAAGATAACAAATAAGAGTAATATGATTGAATGTCTAAGGATAGCGTGGTGCGACATTAGGAAAAGGGTCAGGGAAGGCCTCTCTAAGGAGATGACATGTGAGCTGCAGCCTGACTGATAAGAAAGATCTATATTTGTAAAAATCTGGGGGAAGAGGAATTCAGGAAGTACAAAAATCCTAACATGGAGAATAGCTTCATGTGTTCACAGAATAGAAAAACACCAATGTGGTTAGAACATTGTGAAGGGAAAGGGCCCCAGGAGTCAGGGCTGGAAAGGCAGATATAGGTGTTATCCCAAGTAGAATTGATAAATAAAACTATGGGATGAGATAAGATGGCCAAGGAAGAGAGTACATAGAACACTGTACTAGACAGTGCAGATGCTGCAAGAGCATAGAAGGTACTGCCCCTACCTCCAAAGAATTTGTAATCCAGTGAAATTGGTAAGATAAGACAAATTCCCAAAATAGAGACTAATAAAAGACAGTGTATAATCAAGCATTCCAAGATGTACTGGTTTTTTAAAAAATGAAGTTGGAAAAGGTAACAATCATTGATAATTGATGGTAAAAGTTACTACTCTGTGTAGGAGGTGATATCTGAGCCAAACTGATGGATAAGTTATATTTGCAGTAGCTGAAAGACAGAGGAAGAGGATCTCAGAAAGAGAAAAACATGAGCAGAGACTTGAATGTAGGGGTGAATATATGAAATATTTTTGGAACAGAGAAAAGTTTGACTATTGAGTAGTAGCTGAATAGGTGAGTTTTCTTAAGTGTTCTTTAGAATCTTGCTTTAAAAATGGCAGTGAAGGGATTAAAGCATGGAATGGTTAAATCTGAAATTACAGTAAAGATTATCAATTGCCAGGACTCCTTAATTTTTTATATTGAATAGTGGTAACACCTCCCCACCTAATCAATTTTTATTATGATGTTAATTAATAATTATGATTTCAAAAAAATGAAAACAATATAAAAAGGGATGCACTGAGATATCTCACTCCTATCATGTCTTTATTCATCTTGTTTCCACATACCCCCAGTAGGTAGCCACTTTTGATTTTCATCTTATTTTTTTCAGTTTTCTTCATGCAAGTGGAAACAACATCACTAGATCTTATTTCTTGTGTTAATTTCTTAGGGCCACTATATCAAAGTACCACAGATTGATTGGCTTAAGCAACAGAAGTGTACTGTCTCACAGTTTTGGATGCTGGATCTCTGAAATCAAAGTGTCATCAGGGCCATGCTTCCTCTGAGACTCAGGGTAAACTCCTTCCTGGCCTCTTCTAGCTTCTGGTGGTGGCCATCAATCCTTGGTGTGCTTTGGCTTGCAGCTGCATCACACCAATCTCTGACTCTGTCATCACTTGTCATTTTCCCTGTGTGTCTCTGTCATCACATGGGGTTTTCCTCTTCTTAAGAAACCTCGTTTGTATTGGATAAAGGCCCACCCTCATCACTTCATTGAAACTTGACTATATCTGTAAAAACCCTATTTCCAAATAAGATCATGTTCCTAAGTACTGAGGGTTAGGACACCAACATATTAATAGCTTTTGTGGGGAAACAATTCAACCTATAACAACCCACATTTCTTATACAAAAGGTAACACTCTGTATGCACTATGCGGCACCTTACTATTAAAATTTTAACTATACATAGTGATCTTTCCCATTCTCTTTCTAGGGCTTAGTGTTTCATTATGGGGCTGTACTATAGTTTATTTCATTCGTCCCCTAGTGATTGGGTTGTTTTGCTATTTAAATGAGTAACCTGTACATTTGTCATTTTGTATGTCTGCAGGGCATCTGTATGGTAGATTTCCACAAGTGGGATTATTGGGTCAAAGAATACATTTTTGGATGATGTTGCCTTATTCTTTTCATTGGGGTTGTACCATCTTACATTTCTACAAGCAGTGTGTGAGAGTAGTCAAACTTTTACACTTTTGCCAATCTGTTACATGAGAATTGGTATTTCCCTATAGTTTTAGTGTCTTTTCCTCTTATTATTCATGTCCACATTTTAAACATTATTTTATGTGTTACTCTGTATAAACTTTTGACCAAAAGATCTATGTTATATTAAAAATTTCTGCGAGTTCCCTGGTGGTGTAGTGGCTTAGGGCTTTGGCGCTGTCAACATTGCAGCCTGGGTTCGATTCCCAGCCAGGGTACTACCCACATTAAAAAAAAAATTAAAAAATTTAAAAAAAAATTTCTAAATTCAAGTATAGAGAATTAAAATAAAATACCTTCACTTGTAGAGATATTCTTAAATCAGGTTATTTGCCTATGTTAGGTCACTCGTGGGAGAATATAACCTGTCCTCCTTACTCTGCTGACTCAAGTAACTAACAAAATAATTTTACTTTAGCTAGGTCAGATGCAATTTTGTAGTAGAGAATGAATGCGTTTGACCTCATGGATCTTTACTATCCCTTTGATTCCTCTCCAAATAAGCTAAACTAGTACTTACTTGATGCATACTATAGAAATCTCAAAGTCTTTTTAGGAGAAACCAAGTTCCACTCAAAGACCCTTCTCTTCACTGTTGGCTGTCTGTGATTTCTCATTCATTTTTTTTCTCAATTGTATTATTCTTAATAGAAGCCACTTTCTAATTTCCTGAGAAAAGTGTCAATGTGATGTGAATACTGCCAGCTCTTCTCATTGTTACAGTCACATGACACCATAATAGTGGATTGTTTAATTTTCTGATTCTAAGTTTGTCACAGTTTTCTTCTTAGGGAACATTTGGATTCATCTATGTTATTAATGCTCACATTTCAGTTATGTCCTATATTCCCTTCCTCGCAGGTGGTACTGTGAAGGCAAGGAGCTTGAAAATT
Source organism: Lyroderma lyra (assembly GCA_004026885.1). Lineage (NCBI taxonomy): Eukaryota > Metazoa > Chordata > Mammalia > Chiroptera > Megadermatidae > Lyroderma > Lyroderma lyra. The sequence continues at coordinate 132,057 of PVJL010000369.1, read as the reverse complement.
CCCCAGACATTCATATTGTCCAGGCGGGAAATCTGCACTCACTGACCATTGCTGAAGCCTTTGAAGAGGACACAGGACGCTATTCCTGCTTTGCTTCTAACATCTATGGGACAGATTCAACTTCTGCTGAAATTTATATAGAAGGTAAATCAAAGTGCTCTTGGAGAATGGCACTTACTTGTAAGACGTATACTTAGAATAAGTAAATATTCATTGAGAACCTACTGTACCACACACTCTTCTAGGCAGTGGGGATAACAGCCATGAACTAAATAGACAAAAATCACTAAGTTTTTGGACAGGTGGAAATTACATTTTAATGGAGAGAGAGAAAATAAATTAGGTAGATAGATAAAACATGATAGGTGTATTAAATGGTTCTGATCACTTATTCCAACGTGTGTGTGTATGTGTGTGTGTGTTGTGGGTGGGAAACTTCCCACACCACAAGCAATTCTCCATGACACCAGTTGAATGTCCTACAATGTAACTCAATTCTGATACCATCTACCTGGAGGAAGTATCAGATCCAATAGATCGAGGGCTCAGTCCTCCACGATTGCTCCCACCCCACTTCAGATGTCTATTACAAGTCGTAGGTCCTTAGGTTACCCACAATTTCTGTCTGACTTGGCCACAAATCAGAGGTTCCCATGACCCCCTCCTCAGATTTACTTGATTGGCCAGCATGGCTAACAATTCACGGAAACACTTAGGAGTACTCATGTTTACCAGTTTATTAAAGGGTATGATAAAGTATATAGATGAACAACTAGATGAAGAGATACATAAGGCAAAGTCTTGGACGGTCCTGAGAACAGGAGCTCTGTCTTTGTGGAGTTGGGATGTGTCACCTTCTCAGTGTGGATGTGTTTGCCAACCTGAAAGCTCTCCCAACCCCCAAACGTTGGAATTTTAAGGAGACTTCCTCACGTAGGCATGATCAATTAGTAACTCCATCTCTTGCCCCTTTTCCCATCTCTGGAGGAAAGAGAGTGGAGCTGAAAATTCCAAGCTTCTTATCATGGCTTGGTCCTTCTGGTGACTCATTCAGGAACCATAGAGGAGCCCCCCCCGCCCCCAGAGTTACCCCATTATAACAAAACATGTTTCTAGTGTTCTTATCACTTAGGAATTTACAAGAGTTTTAGGAACCCTGTGTCAGGGACAGGTCAAAGATAAATTAGAATAAGCCATACTCGTAAGTGCTCATCACTTAGGAAATTATAAGGGTTTTAGGGACTTTGTGCTGAGAACCAGGGGCACTGATCAATATATGAGGGCTGTCCAGAAAAAATCCAGCCATAAGTGTCTCTATTTTTCCTATTGCATGGCTGGATACTTTCCGGACAGCCCTCGCACATGTTTTTTCTGTTATCTCACAGTATATATAACCACTATAGAAGAAAGAAAAAGGGATAAGAAGTGTGTGTGTGTGTGTGTGTGTGTGTGTGTGTGTGTGTGCTGCAATTCTAGATGGATAATCAGGAAGGACCACTAAGTGATATGTAAGTGAAGACCCAGAGGAAGTAAAGCAGTGAGCCAAAAGTATCTTCAAGGAAGAAACACTTTAGGCAGAGAAATCAGGAAGTGCAGTGGCCCTGAGGTGGGAGTGTGCCAGTGTTAAGATACAGAGATAAGCCAGAGTGGACTGAACAAAGAAGAAAGGATCAGATAAGCTCAGAACTTCAAATGGGCTCACGATGAGAAGAGGCAGGTGAGCAGATCTTACAGGTTCATGTAGGTCAATACAAGGTCCATTGCAAGGACTTTGGCTTTTACTCTGAGGGAGACAGGAAACTCTGGAGAATTCTGAGCAGAAATGTGACGTGATCTGACTTAGCTTTTAATAGGATCACACTGTCTCCTGGGTGAGAATATACCACAGGTATTCAATGGTAGAAGAAAGGAGACCATTTGGGAGCCTTGGAAAGGCATTTTTATCAACACAAAATTTATATGACTAACTTTAAGGAATAAATCAATTTATGTTCTTTATATATCTATGATGGGTTTTATTCTATTTATCTCATGTCCTGGAGTTTTTTTCTGGGAACTATTCTTTAGCACTTTTATCAAGAATAATACCATATGTATGGTTTGGTTTCAGCACTTAAATATTGCATTATTATGGGATAAATGCCCATCTATCAACTAGATTGTAAGTCTGGTGCTGTCTCATTCTTATGTCTCCAATACGGTACTAAGTGCTTAATGGGTGTTTGATAAACATTTATTGAATAGATGCATGAATAATAATAATAATAATAAATAATGTATGAATAGAAATGTGTTGTGTGTTTTCATCCTCAAATTTTTAGAGTGCAATAAATACCTCTAAATTCAGCTCTGTTCTATCTTCCTGGAATTCACCATCTTGAGAAGTAAATCCAGATCAAAGCTCTGCTAACAGTGCTGAGATTGGATCACTGATTTTTAAAATTTTTGGCAACAGAGCTTCTAACACCCTCAACCCTAAAATGAAGTGTGGTTTGTTAATATTAGGACTAGACGGAAGAGCATCCACCTACATGTACAATGTTTGGAATCCAATGTAATCCCTTCTTTTATTTACTCTGTGTAGGCCAAGAGTAGGACGATTTATGGACACCACGAATGTCTGCAAAGACTGTTCTGTTAGTCCAAAAGCATAAGCAGGTGTTTTATATACAAAAACACTTGGAATTTAGACTCTGTTACTAACTAGCCAAATGACCTTGTGCAAGTTCTTCAACTACTTAAGGTCTATTTCCTCATCTGTAAAAGTGGGTGGTAGTGTAGGGAATGATTGAGTTCATTTCTAGGTCTTAAATTCTATAGAACTTCAAATACCTAGGAACCAGTTTAAGAAACTACTGTCTTAAAATTTCATTTGTTGTTTTTATTTTTTCCAGGGGTTTCTTCTTCTGACTCAGAAGGGGACTCTAACAAGGAAGAAATGAATAGGTAATCCTACTTTTCTATCTTATCGCTTTAGCATCTACGGATTCTTAGAAAGCTGCTAATTGGTTAGTAGAACTTGAAGGGGTGGCTTCAAGATATGACCTCAAAAAAATAAATTAAAAGCTTGGGTAGTTGGAGAAAGTTCTACTTCCTTTGCTTAAGTCTTGCCTAGCAGATTACTTTTATTATCCCCAATATTTAAAATATGAAGTATCACATATGAAATATCATTATACTTATATCTACAGAGTAAAAAAACAACCCAGTGTTTCAAAAAAATAAATAATGTTTTCTGAATAAATAATAGTACTCACAAGAACACAAAATATGGTGATCCTAAACTATATATATGAGTGATCTGGGCAAGTCACCATCTTTTTGCTTAATGCTTGTACTGGGTATTGAACAATATTATATCCATCTGTTCATTACTTTCCACAAGTATTGACTGAGCACCTACTCTACACTAGACACTTCACTAGATACAATGAGTACCAAGAAATATCAGATGCTTCCTACCTTCCCAAGGCTCACAGTCTAGTAAAGAAAAATATTTGGCAAATATAGTAAAAGATGTATACTAAGCATATAGACAGTAAGAGTAATAAAGTGTGATAAACTATGATATAATTATGTGTAGGGTGTAACGGATTTGGTACAAAGGACTTTTTATTGGTTGGGGAGGGAAAGAGAGATGAGGAAAGGCATCACAGAGTTGGTGACCTTGCTTAACACCCTCAAACAAGAGAGGAACAGGCATTTTAGGCAGAGGAGGCTGTGGACAGAAGGCATGGGAACTGGACACAATAGCCATTCCTTGAGATGACCTGAAACAAGCGGCAGTATTTGGAAGACTCATTAAGAAGTTGTTAACTTTGTAGTGTATCCTGTCCTCCCCCAGAGAGAGTAATTACTCCTTAAGGGCAGCAATCATGTTGTATTCTTCAAAATCCTTTGTGTACGCCTACTTTGGAATGATGATTTGCTTTTAACTTTCATACAGATAAGAAAATTCACAACCAAAGTAAAATGATTTCTCTAACTCTCTTCCTTAGCCTTCTCATGGCTTCACTTCAATTCCCCCTTCTTTCCTGCCTCTTTATGTCAGCAACTCCTTACAGGTGCTCCACCCTTTTCTTCTCTTTTACAGTGTCCAAATACAACCAGTTATTCTCTAAAAGAATTCTGATCCCGTTATTTTCCTAACTTAAAAAATTCATTATCTGTGGGAAAATAAAAGTCAAACACAAAACCAACAACAACATTTAAAAAGAACCTTCACATGGCATACAAAGCCTTCTTCCATAGAGTATCAACCAGGTTTTCCTGGCCCCTTTGCCTCCACTCCCACACCTCAGGCTCTCTTTGCTGCTGCCATTGCACTCAATGTGTGGTTCATTTCACCCCTTCATTCGAGCTGTTCATTTTGCTAGGAACACCCTATCTTCTTCTCTGACTGGCACACTCCTATTTATCCTTCAAAACCCAGTCAAGTTCTGTAGTAAACTCCTCCTCCATTACACATTTATCATTCTTTCCTCAAGGCTCTCATAACACAGGTTACAAGCCTAATGTGTATGAATTTTAACATATGCATGCACACTTAAATAAGCAAGAATTAGCTCATTTGTTCATTTTCTTTAAACCTACTTAGAGAGTTAGGATTTAGCTTCAGTTGTATGCAATAGAAACCCAAAATAACAGAGACTTAAATAAGACAGATATTTATTTCTCATTTACATAAAAACATGGATTTGGCTGGTGTAACTGCTCCACCTTCCACTGGGTTCCAGTCTGCTTCCAGCTTTCTGCTTCATTTCATTCTAAGGTGTGGTCTCATTTGCTCAGTCTAAAACTGGGAGAAATAAAGAGCATGACCCACCATTTGTAAGATAATCTCTCTTAGATCACATATATCACGAGGCCTCATATCTCATGACCAGAAATAAGTCATGTGACTACACCTATCTTTAATGAAGGTTGGGGAAATCATTCTTTATTTGGAGTAGCCATATAAAAAAAAAATCAGAGATTCTATCATTGTAGAAGAAAATGGATACTTTAGGGACACTGATAGCCTCTGTATCACTACCTACTTCTATTTCTGAGACCCCATCTTGTCTGACTAATAATAATAATCAGTTATTATTGGGTGTCCCTCCTCCATAATTGTGCAAAGATCCCTGGGATATAGATATAGATACAGATAGTGTTTAATATTAAACACTGCTCTAAGCATCTTACATGAATTACCTTATTTAACCTTCACAAAAATCCTATGAGGTAAAAACTACTATTTTCCCATTTTAGGGATTAGAAAGCTAATAGAGACAGAGGTGACATCTAAACAAAAGAGAAGGCCATTCTGTCATTGGTCATCTATCTCCACAGGTTATGGGAGAGAGGCCCATGTCCCAGACCTCAAGATTTCTTCAAGTCCAATGCTTTGTTGCTTCCTGTCATGCTTGGGTACTGATATCTTTATAAAGAAGGGGACCCCTTTAACCAGAGGGGTTGCCATTCCCTCTGGACTCAGGTTCTCCTTTTCAGGTTCTCTCTCTTCTCCACAACAAAACTAAAATAATCTCTCCTCTACAGCCTTTTCAAGAGTATTTCCTGGCTCTCTTACCCTTCAAATAATTTCTTTAATTTGTGTAAACTTGAATAACTCATTAACTCAGGCTATATCTACTTTCCACCATGGCCAAATCCCAGAAGCAAAGATTTACAAAGCCTGGCCTCTTACTTGAAATGGGAGTAGGGAGGGAAAATACAGAGGGCAGCAACAAAACAAATTAAATTACTTCCGCACATGCTGTGTCATAGTACTTGTCTTGAACCTCAGTTGTAAATATGTTTAAGTCCCCAGCTCTGCTGAAAGCAACTAACTCAAGGACAGGATTGCTGTCTTATCATCCCCTATTTACATTTAACAAAGTGTGTAGCAAAGAAGCTCTCCGTAAACATTTATGGAATATTATTGATGAAGATTTTTATTGCATCTAACTGTAAGCAGGAATTACATTACTAGCTTTGCTGAAAGAATTTTCACAATGATACGTCTGTTTTATAATCTGTATTTTAATCATTTCTCAGAATCCAGAAGCCGAATAAGGTATCATCCCCTCCCACTACTTCTGCAGCCATTCCTTCAGCAGTACCCCAGGCCCAGCATGTGGTGGCCCAGCCGAGTGTGTCAACCATTCAGCAGGTACAGGATTCTAAGTGATGCACATCAATAGATGATTGGATAAAGAAAATGTGCTACATGTATAGTGGAATATTATTCCACAATAAAAAAGAATGCAATCTTACTATTTCTGATAACATGGATGGATCTAGAGGGTATCATGTGAAGTGGAAATAAATCAGACAGAAAAAGACAAAAACCATATGACCTCACTTATATGTGGAATCTAAAGGACAAAATAAACAAACAAATAAAACAGAAATAGAATCATAGATACAGAGAACAAACTGATGGTTGCCAGATGGGAGGGGTTAGGGATCTAGGTGAGAAAGATGAGGAATTAAGAAGCACAAATTGGTAGTTATAAAATAGTCACAGCGGAGTGAAGTATAGCATAGGGCATGTACTCAATAATATGGTAATAACTGTATATAGTGCCAGGTGAGTACTAGACTAATTGAGGGATCACTTTGTAAACTATAATATATAAATGTGTAACCACTCTTCTGTATACCTGAAAGTAATATAAAATAATATTGAATGTCACTTAAAAAAGAAAAAAGTCTAAGTGAAACACAAGTGCCATGGACTGTGACAGGCAGGCACTGTAACCATGACAATCTCGTATGGCATGATGATGTTCGTCTCTGCTACACCTTCATAATGATTTTGGACAATACACTTCTGTGATCATGATAATCACTTTGTACTTCTGATGTAAGGTATCAGTGGTTCCTATTGTTTTGAGAACATATTCTCTAGCTTCATAGGCAAGTTTCATAAAAAAAAGAAACTGTACAAATTAGTCTCTGATGTTCCAGATTTATGAAGGGCACATAGACAATGAGCTGCCAACTCTCACACTGGCCCAGGACACTAGATCATGAAACTCAGTTTCATGGAGCTACAAAGAATTCTACTTCCTAAGACAGAGCAATTATTTTTTAGAAATTATTTTTTAGAAAACATTAAAACCTCCCATTTTTCAAGTTGATGATGATGATAATACTAATGCTTGCTTATTGTAAAACATTAAAAAATACAGAAGTATATTAAGTAAAAACTTTAGTCAAAGTTCTACTCCTATGCCCCTACTCCTCAGAGGTACCTTCTTTTAATAGTTTCTAGCAGATAGTTCCAGGTGTTTTCTCTGCATATATATGAATATATAGGTATGTGTGTACTTTTTAAAATATAAAACCACACTATTTTATACACATTTGTAATGTGTTATTGATATGTTTATTAATCAATAAATATATTATTGAGTTCACATTTTTAAAAATTTAAAGTTATTTATCTAACCCATTTAGTAATGCAGAGGGGTCACATTTTAGTTCCAATCCAGTAGTTTTCAAACTATAGTCTGTGGAGCCTCAGGAGTTCCATGGAACATTCCCTCTTCAGTGGGGTTAGAGTTAATTACATAGTTCTATATGTGAGGGCGTGGGGACGGACTGCATATATTTACAGTCACCATGACCTAGAAAGAAATACAAACAATTCAGTATAAAATTTGAATCTGTGATTCATAGACTTAGAAAATGTCAGTCTGTCTTTTGGTTTTAGATTAATTTCATACACCAAATTCTGTAGATTTGTTATAGCTATCCATTTATCATCTATCTAATAATCCTAATGACAATAAATCTATTGTTGGTTTCCTTCTAATAGTGTCAGAGCCCTACCAATTATTTGCAAGGATTGGATGGAAAACCCATCATTGCAGCCCCCGTGTTTACAAAGGTAATTAAAATATTACTTCTCTCTGTCCTGGCTTTAAACACACCACACTACACAGAGTTGTAGGATCTGAGATTTACTGATTTTATCTCAGGATTTTGGTCTCTTATAAGTGCAGTGTAGTGTTTGGGTTCTTTGGTAGATGTTACCATGTCACTTTAAGTACCAGATTTTTATTATAATAACAGTTTGTATAATGAGAGCTATGTCTTTCCCATTCACCACATTGATATCTATGGTCATCCTATTGCTTTTAAACAGGTAACCTCACCTAGGAGTCAGCTAATAAGTTTCTAGCCACTTAATACTCCAAAGGTTTCTCTGAACTTTGAAAACAATTGGGTTGCACCAAAAGAATGTCTTTATTGCTCAAGGAGATAGACTTAAATGTTGTCAGGCTTAATATAAAGCTTCACTCAAGGACAAAGAGTCCTATTTTTCTATTCCATGGTATCAACTATTGTGGTGGCATTAGTTCTGAGTCTCATAGTCTTTGTATCCAAAATGGGAAAGTTTACTTGCATTTACAAGTGAAAAAACCAAGGGAGGGCCAGAGAGATTCAGCAGTTTATCTAATCTCATAGAACCAGTTAGTGGTAGAATCAGGACTAGAAACAAGTTGTCCCCATTCTCAGTCTATTGTTCTTTCCCTTACACAACTTAGACTTTATTTATATGTCACCCACGTCAATAAATTAAATGGTAAAAAAATTGAATCACACTAGATTTTTGGTTTGTTTGGTTTTTGTTTGTTTGTTTTTATATTAGGAATATCAAATAGATGGAATCTATGCCTGGATTTATAGCTTATTATTTGTATGAATACCAAATCTAGGCCCAAAGAGATTATATTGTCTCAGAAATATGCTTTAATTCAGAGCAATGGTTCTCAATCAGGATTTATTTTGCCTCTCAAGGGACATTTGACAATGTCTGGAAACATTTTGTGTTGTCACAACTGGGAGGTAGTGCTGTTGGCCTCCAGAGATAATACTAAACATCCTGTAATACACAGAATGACAGTCTCCTACTATAGTTACCCAGCCCAAATGATCCTGAGGCTGAGAAATCATGGTTTAAAGCAAAATGGTCAACATGGTGTCTTTTCCAATGCGTACTGATCTTAAATAGCTAAATCCACAACTTACATAGAAACATCAATTTTAGGGGAGTTCTACCATATCAGCTCATCCAAGATGGTTTTCCAAAATCAACCGAAGTCTAGAGTGAGACATATGTATCCATATCATTTGAGTAAACAGTCTTATGTGAAACAAGATGCCTCTCAAATTTTCAGGTTCATTTTTTGTAACCTGCTTTTGGAATTTCAGCTTTGTATTTTCAAAAACTTGAAATGGGGAAGCAACATGCTGTGACTTGGCAAATACAAGACTTTGATAAAGAGTTACAAGTGGACGTGTGTGCTTGTGATATAGCTGATGGAGGTACCTGTAATTGTCTCTTATTTCACTGCTAAGCCATTTAGCCTTAAAACAGCTTCAGTGCCCTAGAAATCAGGACACTTTAATTTGCCATGCCCATTTGTCACATCCTAGAGACAGTGCTGACTCTTCAAAGGCAAATAACCCACAGAATAACTTATACACAGTTCCAACTGAAGTCTTCTCTCTTCTCTTTCTCACCACCGTCTGCCCAGACAGACAATGGAGCGGTGTCCTCTCCCTCCACTCACTTCCAAATATTCCTAGATGTTCTGTGTTCCCTGCATTTGTATCACCTGGAGTATACACCTCTGGTATAACATTCAGCATAATAATAGAACTGACTCTCCCAAGCTTCTTAAAGGCTATTTCTATTAATATCTAGATAGAAATCCATAAAGGTAATAGGTCCAAAGCCATTTTTATTACTCCAAAACATCCAATAGGATTTTAATACTTTTTCTTTACATTTAACTTTCATGGACTGAAGGTTAGAACAACAGTTAAGCTGCTTTTGTGAGGTGACTCTGATGACCTCCTAATTAGATGCTTTGATTGGCAGATAGGTATTTGTTTTTAATAAATACAGATGGGGAAATGAATTAATCATTAGTATATGTTGTTTGTTAGATAAATCTCCAAAAACACTTTATCCGCAATGGGAAAATGGTCCTTAGTACAGAGACCCAAACTCTGCTGAGGCTCTCAGCCCTCAGGTTGTATGCTTTTGCCTCCATAAATGGGATCAGGATTGTTCAGACTTAGGGCCCTAGGATAGGCTGTGACTCAGATTCCAGAAGGACTTAATCAGCAACAGTGTGCTTGCGTTAGTTTCCGTCAGTGAGGGCAGGATTGAGGTCATAGTCACTGCCAGTGTCACTAGAAAATTTCTGAGTCAGAGCGGCTTGTGATGGTAATCACGTGGCATGAGCCAGGACAACGGATCATTTGCATATGTTTGTTTAGTTTATCCCTGCTCTATTTGCTTCTTTACGAACTTCTGGCATTTTAACCCTCATGACTCACTTTCTGTACTGCCCAACAAAGCATTTATTTGCCAATACAGTAATGGCAAGAAGCCAATTTTTAAAAGCAATGATTCGAGAGCCAAGTTTTATTTAACTTCTTGTGCCTCCTTTGGTGATAGAGAAGCACTAGTATTATCTTCTTTTTAAGGAAAGTTAAAATGAAAAGGAGGGTTGCCTAGTCAAGCAGTGGTAGAATTTGAGAGAAGACTGGGGTTCCATATGTTACTTTACTTCTCTGCTCATCGGTGACACCTATGTTTTTAAATATTTTATGGAGATAGACTATCATCCATCCTCTATACAGTTTCAATAACACTTTTACTCTGTTTATGAAGGGAAAAAACAGCACTCACACTTCTTGACTGTGAAAGGAGACAGAAGATCAAATTAGAATCTTACTGCTATCATTGCTCCCACTCCAACAGCAGCTGCACTGGCGAGCTTTCAAGGCTGCAGCAGCTCTGGCTCCAGCTGCTTCAGCAGTAATTTGAAGAGTGCAAGGGGGCAGGGGAAGTGAGAATTTGAAGAAGAGTTCTTCATTATATAATACCAAAGGCAGGAAACCCAGAAATAACTGGACCAGTGGCTGGATCCAGATTTCTGAAGATTACATGAGCTCCTCCCACCAACCCGACAATTCTAGAGGCTTTTTTGACTCAGCTATTGCACTGGGAATCTGTGACAATCAAGGAACAAAAAGATCTTCAATTAAATAATTTGCTATCAGCAAAAACTGCTCTGATCCAAATCAGCCTAAAGCTCACTTGCAGCATCTTCCAAAGTGCAAAAATATCCACTGGATTAAAAAAGGAATAAAATTATAATTGAGCCTTGTAGCAGACACACACACACACACACACACACACACACACACACACACACACACATATATATATATATATATATATAAAATTTTTTTTTTTTTTTTTTTTTGTATGTGGGTGGTTCCCTGGCTGGGAATCGAACCCAGGCCGCAGCGCTGACAGCGCCGAAGCCTTAGCCACTACATCACCAGGGAACTCCCACAGACATCCTTTAACTAGAAAGGGATACACCCTTTCTTAAGGCTGTCCCCATGTTATATTTGTGGGTATAGATCTATTAAGCAGGAACTATATCCTTTCAACTCACATTTACAGCACTTGACCCAGTGCTCGGCACAAAGCAAGACCATAGTAATATTTATTCTGTAGTGAATAACTTTCATTTCAGCTAAGAAGGGTTTGGTTTTATCTCTTTGTGGCTTCAGGGTGCCTTTAGGAGAAATAAAGAAAAAAATTCAATATCAAATGGCCATGGGAGACATGCTTCTCAAGGCTTAGTGTTGTCAAATCACACTACCAAGAATGTCTTCCCCAATGATCAGTATGATGATGACACACAAGAAAGATTTGCACTTTGGATACTATTTACCTCTGGAATTTGTAGACATTTGGTTATAGTGACTTTAGTCCAGATCCATAATTCCTAGTTAAGACCAATTCAATCTTTGCCAGTTGGGGAATGCTTCATTTGTCTTATTCGTCTTAAGTGAAATCTAGATTATTATGATCCAGTCTGTACACATTGTCCCATTAGTAACAGCCTAAGACCTACTACAATGTTGAACATGGCACCATACACTATGTCCAAATGGTGTAACTGGTTTGGACCCTGATGTGTAGTGATGTGAGCCAGTTCCTTCTCATAAGACTTTTGTAGAAAAGCACAGTTTTCAGCAATAACACCTATTATCATCCTTCAACCTATGACTTTCAATGACTTTTTCTAAGTGGCTTGTAAGATGACTTGTGGCACTTCCTTTACTGAGTATTGATGATGTGTCAAAATGAGCTTCCATAGTATATCACTTAGCAGGCACATTGAATACACTGTAATATTGCAGGCATCTCAGCTGAACTCTTTCTTATAGGACACAGGTCTTATCTGTCAATGTCAAGTGAATAATAACAATAATGTTGGTCTCAATTATGAGCAACATATTCTCTCAAGGAGGTCCTTTTGCAAGGAGAGCTTCGGTGTAACCTCTGTAGACTGAGCATTGGTTCACATGTCTGAACTGAACTGCAAGCCATGCCAGAACATATAGATTGACCTTATTCTGCTTATGTCCATTTAAAAAATGTACCATGTTTGATTTATTTATTTATTCTCTTCTGCCATCACCACATTTTCATTTGTTTTTCTAATTTGACTCAAGAAGAAATGAAACTTCATTACATATGAATCCCAGGGTGGTGTCTGACTGCCATTAAATATCCAGTCCCCAAAACTACCATTTTAACTCAGAATTTGCTCAGATGTCAGGGTGGAGGGCACATTCACCAGCTTGCTGGGAGCACCCAAGACTCATTGATGTTCCTTGCTTACTTGAGAGCATTCCATTCTTGTTATAGAAGATGTTATTTTGGGTAGATGAGGAAAAAAAAGGTTTTCGATTCCATAGTTTCTTATTAATTCAGAAACCATTCTGTGCAAATCTCATCATGAATTGTTTTAGGAAACAAATTTGAAAATGCAAAAAAGAACAAAACACTAATGTTGAACTGTAATGCCCCCTGGCTGTTAAAATATTAACTTACCCTCTGAGGTAAGTCTCCTACTATAAAGTCTTGTGGTTATCCCCATCCCTGTATTCCTTAGACAAATGCTTTAAATATGATATAAAAATATGATAATGAAAAAAAATAACAAAAAGAAACAAAAATAAAACAAAAAAACCCAAAAAAATCCATGATAATGCACCAAATATCATAAATTGTTCAGACAGAAGCTGTAAATAATTATAACATGTTTATAAGAGAGAATGACAAAAACAAACCAAAAAAACTGCTGGCTATCCCTTTCTCTGAAGGAAGAGCCAATATTTCCTAAATGCAGATCCCAAAATTGTAATAATGGAAAGCCTTGCAGCATTTGGTACTAATAATAGAGCTTGTGGAGGAAGTTATTCATAACCTTTCCATGTTTATAGTATTTGAGCCAAAATTAAAAACAAAAATATGCTCACGTACATGCCAAAGAAACATTTCATAATTAAATAAAGCACCTACTACACAAATGAATGTGCAACTTGAAGCTCACAAATCATGACTGAAAGACTAGTTGTGAAAGTGAAATGAGTTCCATTCTCCTGTGGAGTCTGTTAGAGGATATGCTGATATTTTACAGGTCAAAGTGGTTTTTGTAAACCTTTTTTAGTGGAAATGTAGAAAAACATTTACTGATTCCTTCACAAAATTACAAGATATTTTACTCGGACATAAGAGTCCACATGTGACTGTGCTTTCATAAAGATGGTCATTGTTTATATCCCTCAACAGATCACTGAGACTATACTGGAAAGAACATATAAGGAAAACAAAATAGCAAAATAAAAGTCAATCTCTAGGACTACAAAAAAAAAAAAAAAAAAAAAAAAAAAAAAAAAAAAAAAAAAAAAAAAAAAAAAAAAAAAAAAAAAAAAAAAAAAAAAAAAAAAAAAAAAAAAAAAAAAAAAAAAAAAAAAAGAAATGCAAACCAGGCAAAGTCAGGAAAACAGAGTTAGTTACTTGAGCCACAGAGATTTTTCCACCTCATGGACAGTGACATCCTTGTGTAAAATAACCACTATCACTTTGCTGAACACACCTAGTAGATACTGCCTGCAGACTTTTTAAATTGTTATTATTTCTGGAAATCAAACTTCACTTAGGCATTTAAGAACAGAAGTACTTTACCAAAAATCAGTGTTTTTAGAACCCTTCAAAATGTTTCCCCTAGTGTTTAATAAACTTGTCTGGCACTACAGCGAGGAAAAGGAAGACAATAGTGAGAACAAAGTTTCATGTGGACTCAGATAATTTAGAGCCCTGATCTTTAAAAATAGAGTCAACTACAGCCACGGAATTGTAGATGCTGGAGGTGTAGAAGATTTGGAGAAAATCCAAATATGAAGACAATAATATCTTTTCTAAAATTTAGCACTGGAACTAGATTTCAAAAATGTTTACTTTCTGGTTCTAACAATATTCTTTTCATTATAGATGTTACAAAATTTATCAGCTTCTGAGGGTCAGCTGGTTGTCTTTGAATGCAGAGTAAAAGGAGCTCCATCTCCCAAAGTTGAGTGGTATAGAGAAGGGACCTTGATAGAAGATTCTCCAGATTTTAGAATTTTACAGAAAAGTAAGTTGATGCTTTAAAATTATTTTTTCTGTTAGTTATTTTTTATAAAATTATTATATACATTTATTTGTATAACCTTTTAGTAAGGAATTAAAATATAATTTTTAAAAATGAAATAAAAATTACTTATAATTATAATCTGTTAAACTCAACCTTATTGATATTTTGATGAATATTCCCTGAAAAATTTTCCATGGACATGATTTTTTTAAATAAAAATAAATCATATTCTTTTTTTAAATTGATTTTTTTCACTCAACATTTCATGAACATCTTTCTATGTTAATAAATATAGGCTTTTCTTACTTTTAGAAATAAATCAATACAATCAATTTTATATTTATTTAATTTTCTATTGAACACAAAATTTTACTATTATAAACTATGCTTCAATGCATGGTAAGAGAGAAAATCTTTGTGAATATCTATAGAATAAATTCAAGTATTAGAATTGTTACTGTTAATTCACTTTTAATATATATTGCCAAAATGCCATCTCAAAAGTTTGAACTAAATTTAAGATAATCACATAATTGATTATCCAATCTGGGACACTCTGGGGAGTTAAAGAAGGTGTTATTAATAATTGTAGAGATCCCAGGAATAAATCATGCCTGTCCCAACTGAAATGGAACATATGTTACCCTAGCCATATTCTACTACAACCAGCAATATATGGTTAATTCTTTTCTTGTCACATATGTGCTTTCACCCTGACCCATTTCAGTCATAAAATGTATTGAAATTCAATGCTTTTTAAAATTTGTTTCTGCTCATCACAGAAGAGCAGTACTTGAATCAATGCGATATGTGAATCAAACTACTATCAAGTTTAACAGCAGTAGCAGTAACTCTTATATTCTAAATATCATTTAAACTGAGGATAGAAATATGTCAATAGTTCTATTAGGGTAGAAGATTGTAACTAAGTTCAAACATTAATTGAACATCTGTATGCAGTACCATGTGGACACTTTCAGGAATTCTGAGATAAAGAACCTGCTTTCAAGAAATTTGTCATCTATCTTAAGTCTCTTCATATTAGAAACCTTAAAGCAGGAGGTATATTGTACATTTTATTATGATGTGAGGTCACAAAGCCAAGAATGATCTCTCAGTCTTCACAAACTTTTTTTCAGGTAAGGCTGAATGGGTAGCACTGAAAACCAGTTGTTCCTGAATTCCAGCTAACACAGTAACTTTTCCTCACCTAAGCCTTATGTGTCCCAATTGGAACCCAGATGTGTCTCAAGATACTGCAACATCACTTAGTTAGCTATTCTCTTGCCCTTCTGTAACAACCATCCTGTCCCTGTTGAGGTCATTGCTGCTTAGGTCAGTTTACTTATTAACATCTACAGATTAACCTTATCAAATCACTTATGTGTATGCAAAAGACTACGAAATTCTATAGGAAGCTTCTGATGAAAATACAGCCTCACAGTAAAATAAATGCTCAGACTCTTTTTAATTTTGTTTTTTCTTTTAGAACCTCGATCCATGGCAGAGCCAGGTAAAGATCACTTTAATTTATTAGTATATGATCAGTGATTTGATATATATAACAAAACATGTTGAAATTACACTCGTGTCAAGAAAAGGTGAAAAATAAAGTTTTAGGAAAAAGTTTCAAACCAACTCTAGCTATTATTGTAGGAGAAGGAAGGTAAGAAAGCATGTGCAAATTTGGAATATATATCCAATACCTAATATGAATGCAGTTAGTTCTTGGTATTAAGGAATGTTTTTTAGGAATATTTTCCATCTTTCCTTGGCACCGACTCTTGACATCTCAAAGCTGGGCAGAGCCATTTCCATGATGTTAGATTAATTCCATGTCCACAGTTTATGTGTCTCAAGATTTTTGCATCAAATTTTGAAATCTGCAGAATCAGTAAAATGTCTGTGATGATTGGGGGCGATACGAAGATGACATGGAAGTCACAAGTAGGTGAAGCTCTTATCTCTAGAAAATACAAGTCACATACAAACCACATCATAAACATCTGCATGTCCTCTCTGTGGTCACCCTGAAATATCAGATTGTATTTGTACCTAGGGGTAAGAATGATGGTTTGGAATTTCATTATTGTAACTCTTCAGAAAACTGAGTGGAAAGGTATTTCAGAAGTAGACACTGCACATCCATGCTGCCCAGCCCTACTCTTAGGCTCTTGGGGATACACAGCAAAGATCAGAGAGGTCTTATTCTTGCATTGCTTCTTGTAGGGAAGTATTTTTTCCCTTCGAAAATATTTCAGGTTTTTGACACTTTCATCCAGAGTAGGCATTTTCACTAGGCAGTCTCATACACAAAATAATTCCAGAGACACTCAAAAGGGGTCCCTGCCCAAAACAAGTGCTGCCTTTCCCAGCTCCATGATCTAAAATCTCACAGCTGGAAGGTTCTTCTTCCTTCCCCCTTGTATAGTGCAAGTACCCTTTGGAGACAGAATATTTTATCTGGCAGGTACAGTGTAGTGTGAATTAATTCATTATATCATTTTCTGAGAGCAGGCTGCTGAAAGAGGAGAGAACAAATGTTTGTGATGGGGAACAGAGAAGGAAGCATAAGCCAAGGGCTCAGAAAAAGGACAGAGAGGCACCAAAACCAAACTTTGCTCTCCATCATTTAGGATTCTTTAGGTAGCAAGTAAAGAAAACCTAACTAAAAATGGCTTAAGCAGTAAGAAAAAATTTCACATAGGAAGACACCCTAAGAAATGGCAGTCTTGAGATTGGTTAATTTAGCTTCTCAGAGATCTCTTTTTTCTGTTTTCCATTCTTCCATCTTCAGAGTATCCCCTTAGGCTGCATCTACTCATACACCTAAAACAGTTGCCACAAGCTATGGATACTACATACAGATGACAATATCCAGAGGCAAAAACAGGGAATAACGCACTCTTTTGTCCCCTTTAAGAGCAAAAGCTTTCCCAGAAACTCCCCAGGAGACCAGGAGAATTTCCCTAATATCTCATTGACTGAAATTGTGTGTTACATGAAACCACTTAGCAACAATAGAGTTAGCACAACTGTCTGATCATGATTTACCTACCACCTGAGGCTGGGAGGGGCCATGATGCCCATGACCACTCCAAGGAGGGTAGACGAAGTTAGGATTCTATTAATAAGAAAGAAGGAGCATATAGAATTACTGGGCAGGTACTCAACACTGTCTGCTGTGGCCTCTTACCCAGTTTTCCTAGAAGTTGCCCAGCTAATGCAATTCACTTATTTATGAAACACAGAGATGCCAACTTTCTCCTAATACAACTATGCTTTTATTAATTTTGTTTTTAATATCAGGTCTACTGAGTGGTAACTGGAGGATTACTGTCTTAGACTTCCTACTGTCTTAGACATCTTTTCCTTAGCTGTCAAGGAATATCTGACAGTTTTCAGCTATAAGCATATGCTTCTATCTGAGAATCATATCTGTAGGTATTCAGAGGGGGTTCCTGCTGTGTATTGGAGTAATCCATAATAATTCCCGTAATATTACAAAGGAAAAAATGCATTTCACTCATCTTTCACCCAGAATTTCAAGTTACTCTATTAGCTAATTATTATTAGTTAAGCAAAATACTTCTTACCCAGTTTTTAAAAATTGTGGCCTTCCTTTAAAATGACCTCATTGCAGAAGTTCCCCACAGAAATAGTAAGAGACCTGGGTTTAAAAATGTTTTTATTAATCCTTTTATTTTACACAAACTTCCTTTTGCTTTAACTCCTAATGTATTTTTGTGATTTTTAAGTTTATTGTTTCTCAGTTCTGTTTTTACCATCTGGACCAATGATATAAAAATGGAAGATAATCTGAGAGTCCATAATATATAATATATTATATGATCATAAAAATTCTCTTGTCAATTGTCTACATGGAATTATTTCTTTTATATCCCTTGAGTCATTTAACCTGCTAATCAGTCAATTCAAATAATTAGGTAAGTTATTTTCAAACAATTAATATAATCAACTTTTTATATTGACTTTTATAGAATCAGCATCTGATTATCAGTAAATTCCATAATTCCATTTCCATAATTAAGTCGGTATCCATTTTGTTTTACTGGCATTTAGAGGAGATTTGTACTTTGGTCATTGCTGAGGTCTTTGCAGAAGATTCTGGGTGCTTCACATGTACTGCAAGCAACAAATACGGCACGGTGTCAAGCATTGCACAGCTGGATGTAAGAGGTAAGGGCTCTTTAAATGCCATAACAATTTAAACCATGATTTTAAATATGAGTATGGAGAATTTGCATTATCCTTCCTTATGTTTTTCATATGAAGTTAATTTGAAATATTGAGGAAAGTGTTCTTGAACAATATCCAATTTTTAATTTCTAATTGCATTCATAACCAACACCACCCCGGTTGTCCTACTATTGCCTATTATACTCGCTAAGAAAACATCTCCTTGGTCTTATATAAACTTCTAATATTTTGTCTAAAATGATACTTAAATTTTTAGTTTAGTTTTTTCCCTGTATCCTCACCTGTATCCTTCTTTCTTTGTTTACTGTTTTTTTTTTTTATTAGTTTCAGGTGTAAAAACAACATAATGATTAGGCATTTATATACTTCACGAAGTGATATCTCCAGTAAGTTTATTATCCCATTACACTGTACATAGTTATTATAATATTATTGACTGTATTTTTAGGCTGTACTGTATATCCCCATGACTATTTTTAAAATTGTATTTGACATTCAATATTATTTTATATTAGTTTCAGGTATACAGCATAGTAGTTAGATATTTATATGAGTTATAAAATGATCCCTCTGATAAGTCTAATACCCTTCTGACACTAGTTTTTACAATATTATTTACTATATTCCCCATACTGTACTTTATATCCCTGTGCTTCTTTTGTAACTATTATACCAATTTATACTTCCTATTCCCTTCACCTTTCTCACCTACCCTAAACCTCCTACCATCTAGTAACTATCAGTTTGTTCTATGAGTCTATTTCTGTTTTGTTTGTTTATTTATTTTGCTCTTTAGATCCCACACATTAGTGAGATCACATGGTATTTTTCTTTGTCTGGCTTAATTTCGCTTAGCATAATACTCTCTAGGTCCATCCAAATGGTAAGATTTCATCTTTTTTATGGGCATGTAATAGTTAATTGTATGTATGTACCACATCTTCTTTATCTAATAATCTATTGAAGGGCCTTTCAGTTGTTTCCATATCTTAGCTAATAAATGATGCTGCAGTGAATGTAAGGATACATATATCTTTCCGATTAGTATTTTGGATTTCTTTGGATAAATATCCAAGGGTGGAATTACTTGAATCATAAGTTTGTTCTATTTTTAATTATTTGAAGAACCTCCATACTGTTTTCCATACTGGCTGCACCGATTTGCACTCCCACCAACAGTGCACAAGAGTTTCTTTTTCTCCACATCCTCACCAGCACTTGTTTGTTGATTTATTGATGATGGCCAATCTAACAGGTATAAGGTGATAACTCATTGTGGTTTTTATTTGCATTTTTCTGATGATTAGTGACATTGAGCACCTTTTCATATGGCTTTTGGCCATCTGTATGCCCCCATTAGAGAAATGTCCACTCAGGTCCTCTGCTCACTTTTTAATTGGGTTGTTTGTTTTTTTGGTGTTAAGTTGTATGAGTTTCTTAAAAATATTTTATATTAAGCCCTTACCAGATATATCATTGGCAAATATCTTCTCCCACTCAGTATGATGTCTTTCTCTTTTGTTGATGGTTTCCTTTACTGGGCAAAAACTTTTTAGTGTGATGTGGTCCCATTTGCTTATTATTTCTTTGGTTTCCCTGGCCCAAAAGGATATATTGACAAAAATGTTACTAAATGTAATGTCTGTGAGTTTACTGCCTATGTTTTCTTCTAGGAGTTTTACAGTTTGGGCTCTTTCATTTTTCAGGTCTTTAATCAATTTTGAGTTTGTTCTTGTATATGGAGTAAGAAAGTGGTCCACTTTCATTTTTTTGCATGTATCTGTTCAGTTTTCCCAACACCATGTACTGAACAAACTGTTTTTACCCCACTGTATATTCTTGCCTCCTTTGTCATAGATTAAATGACCTATAGGCATGGGTTTATTCCTGGGCTCTCTATTCTGTTCCATTGATCTATGTGTCTGTTTTTATGTCATTACCATATTGTGTTAATTACTATAGCCTTGTAGTATAGTTTGATATCAGGTATCATGATACTTCCCACTTTGTTCTTTTTCAAGATTGTTGTGGTTATTTGGGGTCTTTTGTAGTTCCATATAAATATTAAAATTATTTATTCTAGTTCTGCAAAAAATGCCATTGGTGTTTTAATAGAGATTGCATTGTATCTATAGATTGCTTTGTGTAGTGTGGATATTTTATCTATATTAATGCCTCCTATTCATGAGTATGGCATATGCTTCCCTTTATTTGTATCTTCCTCAGTGTCTTTATAATTTTCCAGGTACAGGTGTTTTACCTCTTTGATTAATTTTATCCCTAGGATTTTTTTATGCAATTGTTAATGGGATTGTTTTCTTAATTTCTCTTTCTGTTTGTTATTGGTGTACAAGGGCTTTCCAGAAAAAATACAGTCATAAATGCCTCTATTTTTCATGTTACATGGCTGGTTACTTTCCAGACAGCCCTCATATAAAGATACAAACAATTTCTGAATATTAATTTTGTATACTGCTACTTTACTGAATTCATTTGTCAGTTCTAATAGTTTTTTGGTGGACTTGTTAGGGTTCTTTATATATAGTATAATGTCATCTGCAAATAATGACAGTTTTACTTCTTCCTTTCCAATCTGGATGCCTTTTATTTCTTTTTCTTTCCTGATTGCTGTGGTTTGGACTGCCAGTACTGTGTTGAATAAAAGTGATGAAAGTGAACATCCTTGTCTTGTTCCTGATCTTAGGAAGAATGCTTTTTTTTTTTTTCAATTTATTATTATTATTTTTTTTAAGTGGGGATAGTTCCCTGGCTGGGAATCGAACCCAGGCTGTGGCATTGAGAGCGCCAAAGTCCAGCCACTACACCACCAGGGAACCCCCTAAGAGTGCTTTTTTAGCGTTTCTGCATTGAGTATGATGTTAGCGGTAGTTTTGTTATATATGAACTTTATTATTTTGAGATCTTCTATGTTTCTTCTATTCCCACTTCGCTGAGAGTTTTCATCATAAATGGCTGCTAGATTCTGTCAAACACATTTTCTACATATATTGATAGGATTATATTTTGTTTATCTTTTTTTATGTGGCATATTACATTAATTTATTGGTGGATATTGAATCAAACTTGCATACTAGGAATAAATCCCACTTCATTGTGGTGTATGATCTTTTTAATGCTGAATTCGGTTTGCTAATTTTTTTTTTTTTTGGATGTGGGTAGTTCCCTGGCTGGGAATCGAACCCAGGCTACAGCGTTGACAGCGCTGAAGCCTTAAGCCACTACACCACCAGGGAACTCCTGGTTTGCTAATATTTTGTTGAGGATTTTTACATCTATGTTCATCAGGGATCTCAGTCTATAGTTTTCTTTTTTTGTAATGCCTTTGTCTGGTTTTGGAATCAGGGTAATGGCAGCTTTGTAGAATGAGCTTGGGAACCTCCCATCCTTTGAATTTTTTGGAATAGTTTGAGAAGAATAGGTGTTAATTCTTTTTTAAACGTTTGGTTAAATTCACCTGTCCTCGCCATTCTTTAGTGCTTCCAGATTATGTTCTCTGTTTCTACATGCATCTTCCCATTAGCCCATTGACCTGGTTGGAACACACGTCCTAACTTGTGGTTACAATTCTATCTCAGTTTTATTAAATAAAGCTAACAGCTCAGGTCCTGTTATTGTCCTTTCAGGAAATGAAGACCTAAGAAACAATGGGTCTCTTCACTCAGCCAACTCCACCAACAACCTGGCTCTTATTGAGCAACAACCATCCCCACCCAACCCAGAGCCTCCTTCTGTGGAACAACCCCCTAAACCTAAACTCGAAGGGGTTCTGGTGAACCACAATGAGCCCCGGTCCAGCTCTAGGATTGGGCTCCGTGTGCACTTCAACCTGCCTGAAGATGACAAAGGAAGTGAAACATCGTTTGAGGATGGCATGGTGACCACCAACCAGACCAGGCCTAATTCTTTCCTGGAGAAATTCAATGGACAGGCAACAAAAGTTTCCGAGCCTTCTTCACCTGTCAAAGAGCCCCCTCCAGTCCTGGCCAAACCCAAACTGTAAGTAAACATTAGAATGGATAACCAAGAGTGCCTGTGAGCTCCTATGACTCTTTCCTTCTTAAAAATAATGGAGCCAAAAAGGGGAATTACAAAATGAGAAAAAACACATTAAATGTTTTGCAAACCATATACCCTTACATCAATGTAAGTGTATTATCACAATCATCCTTACTATTAATACTCTAATTCCAAGAAACGCTGCAACTAAACTAGCTCAAAAAGATGTCTAACAGGAGAGGGATCCAGGTAAAGTATTTCTGTACTTTTCTTATAAAGCCTTTTATATTGCATCTAATAATCCTCATACTCTGTAATTTCATCTTTGTATTTCCGATTTCTGCTTTTGTAATCATTATGGAAAAGATATTTAATATTTTTAGATAGCTTTCTGCTATGGCTAGATATGCTGTAGTTACTGCAGTAGGATTTCTAAAATATAATGGGTTGAAGGAAGAAGTCATGATTTTTCAGACTCATCTCAGGAGCTTGATGTGGTTGTTGCCCTAGCCCTCCAGAGATCCTCCTCCATCAGAGACATGTTACAAGACTTAATGTTCATCCGTAGTAAAGCAAACACAGAATATAATACAGCTGTTATGTTCTGTTTGATCCACACATCAGAATGATAAAAATTATGTTTATAATTAAATAAACTTTTAAATATCAACATTAAAATTTATAGTATTAGCACTCCCATCATGTTTGTCAGTACTGGCCACAAGATGTGCATTGCAAGCAATTTATGTTGTTTAGTTTTATATTCTTCTCACTACCACGTAAGGCAAAATTTAGGGCACAAAATTAAATGTTATAAAACATGCCTCTTAGCAAGTCACATCCAAAAATGTCTCTGTCCCCTTAAAGTTCTGCCATTCCCAAAGAGAGAAGGAAAGGTTATTGTAGGGATTTAGGCAGAAATAGTGAACAAAACAGTTAGGGCCTGCACATAGAAGGAGAATTAGAGACGTCAGAGCTATGATCACATGGTCAGTCTAGCTTCTGTCTGCTGTTCACTGTCTGTCTGTCTTGAGAATCTCTTTATTTCCTCCTCGCATATTCACTATACTCTTCTTTCTTTGAAAACTCATCAGTTCATATTTGGGCCATCATGGCATGTCCCATTGTACATTACAATTTGTGTCAAGTTCCATTGCTAAAAATTAAATCATTCTCAGCAACTCGATTCTAAACACCAATTGTTCTAGCCTGCTCAGGTGTCGAGGATTTATGTTTGGAGGGAAGAAGAGTCAAATGGATCAAATCAGAACTGGCGGGGCAGAGTGTGGGTGGGAAGGGTAGTTCTCAGAGCAGGGAGTTATGAGAACAGGTAACCCAAAACAATCTCCTTGGGAATTGACTCCTTTGTTGAGCTTCCTTTACTCAGGGACTGTTTAGGGGCTATTAGGTATGTCAGTCAGGATAAAGTTTAGCTTCATATTGCAGAAAACCCAAACTAACCGTGGGTTAAACATTTAAGGGTTTATTTTTCTCTTGAATAAAGGAATTAGATAGGCAGTCTGAGACAGTTATGGTGGCTCCATAGTCACCATTAAGAACACAGTCTTCTGGAAACACAACAAAATAGCAGCATGAGAGGTACCTCTGAAAAACTCCTCTGGAGATTACAACTAATAAAACACCTATACCTCAACCAAGGACCCTCCACAATCACAGCTAAGAAACCCACACGCCTCATGAAGGTAAGTATAGGCAGACAGAGGATTAAACAAAGGAGAAATAGAGAAGAGTAGGGACGTGGCCACGTGGGTCCCTGCTTGGAACTCTACTGCTGGGGGAGGGAGGAGGAAGAAGGTGGAGGGAGAATGCTCCTGACCTCATTCGGTCCATGGGACAGAGGAAAGGAGGCCCACAGGTGGGGCATGAGATACCACACCCACCTCACTGTGGCCCCAGGAGGTGCAGACCAATCCGCAAAATGCAGCCGCCGGACTTCACTCCAGTTCTTAGAGGAGTGGGGAGCAGCTAGGTGGTGAGGAGCCGCAGCATGAATGCTCCTGCTGGGAAGGAGGTGAGGGGGCTGCATGCGCACATCTCAGCCCACAACCAGGATGATCTGAGAGACCAGCAAAGAGGACTGACCCCAAAGCTCAGGGCAGCATTCACGCATGGGACAAACCCAGAACAGAGAGGTGCAAACTCCGTGCATGACCCCAGGAGCCACAGGAAGAAAACAAAGCTGCAAACGCACCTTCCCCACAGACCTCTGCCCGCCCAGTATCAGCAGCAAACACCAAAGAAATTACAGTTGGGAGGGTCCAGAGAGGCTGCAAAACATAAGAAACCAGAGCATTAAAGAGACGGGGACCAACCTCAAAGCAACAATTATAAAAATGCTTAAGGAACTGAATGATAATGTTAACAGAGAGATAATAAGCTTTGAAGAAGACTTACAAACCATTATAAAGGACCAGAGAGAGATAATTAATGGAAATGAAGAATGTAATGCAGGTCACCAAACTAGATAAAATAGAAGTGCAAAGCAGTGATGTGCAGGAAAAACCAGCAGAAAACACCCATTTAGAACAGATATGAGAATCCAGAAAAATGAGGATGGTTTGAGATTCCTCTGGGACAGTTTTAAATGGAAAGATATCAGAATAATAGGTGTTCCAGAAGGGACAGAGGAAAAGCAAGGGATCAAGAAATTATTTGAACAAATAATGAATGAAAATTTTCCTAACCTGGTGAAGGAAATAGACATACAAGTCCAGGATGCACAGAGAATCCCAAACAAGAACACACCGAGACACATCATAATTAAAATGGCAAAAGTTAAAGAAAAAGAGAAAATTCTAAAAACAGCAAGAGAAATGCCAAGTAGGAACTTATAAGAGGACACCCATTCGACTCTCAGATGATTTCTCACCAGAAACTTCACAGGCCAGAAGGGATTGGCAGAAAATATTCAACGTGATGAAAACCAAGGATCTACAACCAAGAATAATGTATCCAGCAAGGCTAGCATTCAAAATTGATGGACAGATAAAGAGCTTCTCAGATAAGAAAAAGCTAAAGAAATACATCACCACCAAACCAGTACTACACAGAATGTTACAGGGACTTCTTTAAGATGGGAGGAGGGATGGGAGAGTGGGTAAAATCAGGGAAAGGGATGGAGAAATTTAGTTTGATTGTTAACATAGAATCAAAAGCAACAAAGAAACAAGACTCATGGACACAGTCACTAATTTAGTAGCTACCTGAGAGTAAGTGGGGAGTGGGGTGAGGGAGAAGGGACAGGGACACAAATACATGGTGATGGAAAGAGAACTCACTCTGGGTGATGAACACATAATACAACACACAGAAGATGTAATGTAGAATTGTACACCTGGGACCTGTGTAATTTTTACTAATCAATGTCACCCCAATAAATAAATTTTAAAAAAGAACGCAATCTTCTTTCTGCTCTGCCATCTTTAGCACTGGCCACTTTTCCAGGTTCCCTTATGGTCCCAAATGGTGGCTGGTGGTCTAGTCATCATGTCCACATTCCAAGCAGCGGAAGGGTAAATGAGTAGAAGTCCTGATGTCTGACTCCTTTTAAGAGGCCTTCTTAGGTCTTACCCCAAATCTTCTGCTTATATCTCATTGGCCAGAACTTAATCACATGTTATACTAGCTGCAAAGGAGGCTGGGAAGTGTTGAATAAAATCGAGTTATTTTACAAACAGAATTAAATTAGGTAGCCAGCAGTATCTGCCACATGAGACTTTCAGTGAAAGTAAAAATTCTTTCCACTAATTTATGCAGTGACACCCTCTAAAAATCCAGTCCTCAGCACTATACAATTGTTTAACATTTTTGCCTTTTTAAAGTTTTAATGGTGTATGTGAGTATATAGGTTTGTATTGCTATGGGTACATGTGCATGTGCGCGTACACACACACACACACACACACATGTCGTTGTGAAGCCACAGGGCTATAACTTTGTCTTACTGGCTTTAACCTAATTGGTTTTAGTCTTTTGGGTTTTTCATTAAAATACTTTGACTCTGAATAATTTTCTTGAGGGTCCATTTTTCTGCTTGTTCCTTCAACTTGCCCTTCATTTGAAAAAAGAGATATAATTCTTATAGATCTTAAAACTGCAACAGAAAGGGAAACTGTCATTTTTAAACACTGTTACCATCAAAGCCTAGATAACTCGTCTGCATTTTCAATTTGAATATCAAGCTGTCTAATCAGTGATTCTTTATCCTGACTATACTCTAAGATACCATGTGGGGTTTTTAAAAAATATTTATGCCTTCCCTCCCAATTGATCCAGAATCTCTCCAGAGATCATTTTATTGTGCAACCAAGTTGGCAACTACAAGTTTAGAGTTGGACAACCTGAGTTACAACCTTTAGCATCCCACCCTGCCCCATCACACACCCCTCCACACACAGAAAAAAACAATAATTAACATTTAAAGTGAGTAAAATGTCAGACAAAAATCAGAATGTACTGGGAAAGCCTATGCTTTGGGGATGCATGCAAGATTACCTAGAGCCTTGCTACTTACAGCATTGGTATCACCTGGAACCTTGATAAAATTTCTGAGTCTCAGGCCCCACTCCAGACCTATGAGTCAGAAGTTCTGGGGAAGGGGCTCAAAAATCTATGTTTTAGCAAGAGCCTCCAGAGAATTCTGAGGCTCACTAAAGTTTAAGAACTACTGACCCACATTTTCAAAGATAGTAATAACTATGCCTGGATCCTTTCCAGGGCCAATAGACTGCCTACATCGATGAGGTTTGTCTGTCTTTCATGCTGTCCGAGTGATTCTAATGTGCAGCCAGCTCAGTAACCACTGATAAAACATAGCTGAAGGCTGATTGCACAGATATATTTACTAAGAATTAGTTATCTTAATCAGTGATGTGCTAGCAAATGTTTTAACAATGGAGAGAGGCAGGGAAGCCTTATGCCATGGCACTTTTGCCTTTGCAAATTTCCTCCCACCATGGCTGATTTCAAGCTACTAAAGAAAGGTCATTGAGAATAGGGATGAGATGTGCACAATCTGCTCTCCAGAGCTATCCAGAGCTGGCTCTAGTACACATTGCCCTAAATTTTTGTTGCCAAAATTGCTTTCAAAAATACTTGGTACAGCATCCCAAGATGGTTTGGTTGTGTTTGTTACTGACATTTCATCTTGACAGTTCAAAATGCCCAAGAAATTCTTTTGTATTCCAGAAACCACAAGAAACATGACAGTTTTTTAGAGTGAAAGAGCACTATTAATAATTATGCCAGGAAGACAGGCACAAAACAGGACAGTCTAGGATGAATTGGGACATATGGCCACCCTGTCCATAAAGCTTTCTTATTCTTGGGAGAGAATGAGAAACACTAACACACACCCAGCTGCTTTGTTCATTAAGGCTCTAAGACAAGGCAGGGTGAAGACTATAGCACACCCACTTGGAGAGCTCAGTGCCATCCGGTAACTCACATCGGGGTGTAGCCCAGTGCCTTCTGTCCCAAGGCTGAGATACTGTCTGCTCACCTCAGAGCACCGCCAACAAAAACATGATTGTTTCTATTTCTTTTTCCTAATCTACAAACATTCACACTGGGCTGCTATGTTGCATAACCCCAGGGTCACCACACAAAGAATACAAAGTGAATGATGCCTCTCCAAGTTGTGCATCACAGTGGACTTTTTCCTTCTTACAATAAAGCAGATTTAGAAAGAAGAGACAACCCACAAGGAATTGATTAGTGGGTTTCTGGCCACTCTGGCTGTGTGTTCCTAATCAGTGTAAAGTTGTGAGTAGCCTGTCTGGACATTTCCTAAAGGTGACAATTTCCCGTCTCTCCCCCAACTCTTGTTTTGTCTGCAGCGATTCCAGTCAGCTACAACAGCTTCACAACCAAGTCTTACTGGAACAACAGCAGTTGCAAAACCCATCTCCTTCATCTCCTAAGGAGTTTCCTTTCAACATGAGTGTTTTAAACTCCACTGCTCCCCCAGCAGTGACAATGTCCAGCAAAGCTATGAAGTCCCCTTCATCACAAACGTTCAGCTTGGCCCGGCCAAAGCATTTCTTCCCCTCCACGAACACCACGGCGGCGGCCGGGTCCCCTTCCAGCTCTCCAGTGTTCACCCTGAGCAGCATTCCTCAAACCATTCAGAGGACAGTGAGCAAAGAAAGCCTGCTAGTTCCTCACCCCTCCATGCAAACTAAATCTCTAGGAGTTTCTGTCCAAAATGAGCCACCCCTTCCGGGTTCCATAGAGCCAGCAGCACCGCCACTCACATTTTCCATCTCCAGCGGAAACCAGTTTCAGCCCCGCTGTGTGTCCCCAACTCCTGTCTCTCCCACCAACCGGATCCAGAACCCAGTGGCTTTCCTCAGCGCTGTTCTGCCTTCTCTCCCTGCTGTCCCACCTACCAATGCCATGGGGCTGCCTAGAAGTGCACCATCCACGTAAGTGTTACTGGTTCTTAATGTAAAGGATGTCAGTTAAGAAGGGCCCCATGTATACCATAGTTGGTCTGGGACAGGACCCTCATTTACTGGATTCCTAGATAATCCTATTTCTTAGACAGAAAACAGATATTGAACGCCTTAGGACAAAGGGCGTGACTAGTTTAAGTAGTTTTTAGTAACTTCAATATTGAAAACACCTCTATCAACACAGATTGTCTGTGCAATGCTCAACTTTTGCACACAGATTGCCCTCCCTAAGTGCCTGATGACTCCTGGAGTCTGTTCACCATTTCCACCACTCTGATTTCTGGGCCTTTCTACATTGGCTGTGCTTTTCATGGGTATGTCAGGTATGAATTTATTTTACAGGCCATCCCAGGGACTAATGAAGAAAACTACAAAGTCTCCCCAGCCAGTGAATGATGATTACATTCGTGACACTAAGAATGCAGTGATTCTAGACTTGGGGAAAAAAATGAATTTCAGTGATGTCAGATCAAACCAGCAGGTAAGATTGTTGAGTTCAGATGATTTATTGGAAATTTAATGTAAGGAGTATAATTATGTATAATTCAGTCCTTCTTTGGATGCTCAGTTCATCGGACCCCAGTAAAGTTGACACTGCAGTCTTGGAAGTTAGAGCACAGATTAGCCACATGTAAGAAATTCATCCACATGGATCTTAAGTTCCTTATTACCCCAGTAGTTAACTCAGTTTACCTGCCTACACGTGTTTATCTAGAACAGAACATGTTAGAGAAGGAGAGAGCCTAGAACGTCTGTTGTTTATTCCAACAATCCTCAGCTCAGTATTGGCAAACACCATCATATCTTTGAGATATTTCAATATCTGAGCCTTGAGGTGATCTAGACTTTAAGGAACTGGATTCCAAGGTGTCCTTTATCTGACTCCTTTAATCTAATGTGCCTGAGGTTGGCTTACCATTTCCTCTCAATCTTTACATGAGGTTGAAGCATGTGAAATAAGCGTTAGGCAATAGTAGCCTGTGGTTCAACCTGTGCAAATCCTTGCTTACCAGTAAGTGTTTACACTGAAGGAGAAAAAGGAAAGCCATATGTGAACATCAAATAAAAGAAAGATAGATGGAGTATGTTCTTATTTAAGTCACTTATTTTTGCATGTCATAAGGTGTATTTTTAAAATGCAGGTTTACATTTTAATAACCTAATTCTTTATTTATTTCCCAAGGTGGGAATTGATAAAATCTATTTTGAAATGTAATATAAAATTTCAGTCAAAATTATATTCCAAATATTGTGGAATTTGGACATAACTGTGAGAAATAAGATCTCCCTGACCACACACTGTTTTCCGTAGTGTTTCTGTCTCTTATTTCGAGTGGAACAATGGATATACAGTATTTTACAATTATGTTATATGTTGGATAGTGTTTATTGAGTGGATTCTTTTAAAAATGTGCTACATAAACCTTTTTAAATTTGACTTTAAATTATTGAATCGAAGCAGAATATTTAAACTTGCCATAACCAAGGACACATCTCATGTATTCATCAAGTTACACATATGAGGTCTGATAATTATAATAAGTCCGTGAACTCACCCTAGAAAAAGTGCTACATACCTCATTGCTGACCGTCACTACAGTCACCTTGGAAGTACTCCCCTTGGGAAGCTGTGCACTGACGCCAGCGCCTAGTCCACCCTTCAGAGCAATTTTGGAACTCTTTCTGGAATGGCCATCAGAGCTATTGTTGTATCCAAAATCCGACAATTAAATTCAAGAACTTGCCACTGTGCACTTATATTGACAGCACTATAAAAACGACTGGGCAAGGTGTCATAACCTTTGTACAGTGCTGCCAATGTGAGCACACAGTGGCCAGTTCATGAACTTAATTGTCAGATTTTGAGTGCAATGAGAGCTCTGATGGCCATTCCAGAAAAAGAGTTCCAAAATTGCTCTGAAGGGTGGACTAGATGCTGGTATCAGTGCATAGCTTCCCAAGGGGGGTACTTCAGAGGTGACCATAGTGATATTCAGCAATGAGGTATGTAGTATTTTTTCTAGGATGAGTTCACGAAATTAGTTGTCTGACCTCATATTTATTGGAGATAAATATCAAGACAATTATTCATCTCTTTCATCTTCTAGATAGAGAAACTGAGGCACAGTCAAACAGTCAGTGGTGGAACTAGAACCAGAGCTTTGGTCTCCAGGACACTTTCACATTTTCCCTGAAACTCTGCAACCTTTTTCAGTTTTATGACAATTACATCCAAACCTCATAAATGTTGTCTAATGCAAATTTGTTTTCCTATAACACTGTCATCCATTTGTGATTTTTAATCCTTCTAAGTGTCATTGAAATCAGAGGTATGTTCAGCCTGTGTGTTTTACAACTCTGAGAGGGAGCGATTAATTAGAAAGCTGTAAAAATGATACCAGGTGAGCACACAAGCTGTTTATTTTTACAGTTAGTCTATAGATAGATCCATGCTAATCCATTGCCCAACTCAGGAGACAGTGGGTTTTTCTCTTAATTACTTGAAACATGAGCACATAACATCATGAACTTCCAAATGTTGAGTGCCAAAAAAACAGAACTCTTTATTAAACCTCCATCATGAATTAACTTCAAGGCTAATAGGAGAGACAAAGATCAGTCTCAAAAACACCTGTCTTTTCCATCTGCATATCTGTGATATGCATCAGTATTCTTCTGTTAATTGTTATGGTAGATTAGTGACAGAATTGGTCTTAGACTGCCTTGAATAATGAAAGCCAAGCTGTATAAATGCAATTCAGGGAACTAAGGAGCTGTCTGAGTTGGAATGCTTGCATTAGGTTGGTAGATGCTAATTCTGAGGAAGTTTTGAGAAACAAAAAGATGACCATGTTATAATAGTGTTTTGCTCATTGCTGCCTAATGATAGTGAAAATGTCATGAAGAACTGTCTAAAATGTATTGAGGCCCATTGATAGAGTTAAAAGAAGAATAAAATTCGCTTAGAAAAGTGGAGAACCATCATAAGAAACACTTGTGTATTGATAGCCATCTATACCTGCAGTCTGAGGACACAGGAATCAAAATGAGTTGTTTTCTCACTCCCACATTAGCCTACACGTAAGAGGGGGAAGCAAGTGATTTTTTTTGAAGAGTATGCATTTGTTTGGGGGTCTTTTTGCTTTAAAAACTTTTAGATCCAGAAGCTGGACTCTCCCGCCCTATTTTATTCCTAAACAAATGAAGAATAGTAACTGTCTTAAAATATTTGTGTGGTCTAGCACTGCCACATTCATTATGCTGAGCCTGAAAATAGATCAGAAGTTCTTGAACAATGAATATTATTAACTATGAACAATTTCCTCTTCAGAACGTACACTTCTAAAATATTTTTTAGAAAATGGGTGCTTTGCTTTTCGCTATATCTACCACTTTTCTTTCTCTGTTATAATATTCCAGTATTTATCCTCTAACTCATTTTACATAACATTTCTCATTAGCAGGTAGTATTTGCTTATTGCTTCTTAGGACTTTGTGCAATACAAAGGTGTCATCAGATGTTCATATTTATTCAGACATTCACATTTATACATTTAGATGTTTGTATTTATTAAAATGTTTAGCTTTATACACTGACAATAAAGTTTCTTTGGGTTGGAAATAAGCCAAGACAGAGGTGCCCAGTTTCAAGATTTTAGGCCGCCTCATTTCTTATTTTGAAGGATATCATTCACCACCAGTGGATCTTCATAGACATCAATAAATCTCAAATGGTTTAGGTTACCAAGGTGAATCTAGGAGTCAAAGGAACTCAGGATCAAAAAATGTAATGGAGCCTTCATGATCAATGATTCTAATTCACACATGACTTAGCATGATGCTCTCCACCCAGTAAATACTTATTGATTACTAATTTCTAAATTTACACACACACACACACACACACACACTTAATGTCTTATTTCAACTTTCTTCCTTGACCTCATTGCTCTTGAAACCTTCCAATTTCTTTCTTTTCTTTCTTTCTTTTTTTTTTTTTTTTGTATGTGGGTAGCTCCCTGGCTGGGAATCGAACCCAGACAGTGCCAGCACCGAAGCCTTAAGCCACTACACCACCAGGGAACTCCAAACCTTCCAATTTCTTTATTTTGCTCCTTCCTCCCTTTTTAAAAAAAATGAATGTTTCTTTAAAACTGTCTTCAGTTCCCAGATACTGACCTGTGTGACAGAGGAAAAAATAATAAGTACTAATTCTTGCTCTGCCTTTTGTTCCTCTAATCTCCTTCTTTAAGCTGTTTAATCATTTCCTCTATTTAAATCATATCTCTTTCATCTATTACCGTGAATTCTTTATGAAAATCCTCTTTTGTGAACAAATAGTCTTGCCATCCATTCTTTTTCTAATAAGAATTTCACATAGCCACTGGCCTTAGGTTGTCCACCTCGGGCAGTTAGGACCCTAGGTGCTGGGATAGTGACATGTCCCCATGTCATCTGCCATGGGCCCATCCAAGATGCACCAATCACAAGCTCCCTGGGAGTTGCAGTTGGGGTGTCTTGTTCATTGCTGCACTCCTGTTATGAAGAGCATAGAGTAGATGCTCAGTGAATATTTGCCATTAACATACAGAAGGTATCTGAAGCTATGATATTGGATAAGATTACCTACCTAGGATTAGGAGCTAGCAGAGGAGAATGGTAAGAAGTAGCTAGAAAAGAGAAGGAAAACTGGCATGGTGTCATGAAAACCAACAGAAAAAAAAGTATTTAAAAAAGAGGAAGTAATCATCTGTATCTAATGCTGCTAAGAGGTCAGGTAAGGTAAGAACAGATAAGTAACAACTGGATTTGGCAAATTTGAAGACCCTTACAATAGTAATCTCAGTGGAACAGTGAGTACACAAGCCTAACTAACTGGAGTAGGAGAGTGAGAAAATAGGTGACAAGGAAATGATCCTGTAACAATAGAAAATTGTTTCAAATAGTTTGTGTGTGTGTGTGAAGGGAGCAGAGAAATGCAATGAAGGTAGATGTGGAGTCAAAAGAGATTTATTCAAGAAAAGTTTTCCTCAAGTATGCAGATCAGAATGTCTAGTAGAGACAGGAAGTTGATGATTCAGGTATGCATCAGAATGCAGTTCAGAATAGCTTTGCCAAAATACCATATAAATCTACATATTGAAATGGACATTAAAAGTAGTTGTGGAAATTACATTCCATCTTCATTCCATTCCCTACAGGATTCTACTGGGGCTCCATGCTCAAGGTGAGGAATCAGGATTCACTAAGGCAGTTTGGGATTATAGTAGAAACACTGAAATCTCCTTTAGTGCTCCATGGTGAGGAACTGAAAATGGAACATGCCTGGTTTATTGGGGTTCCATTATATAAATCACATCTGAATCTTAAAAAGTTGCATCTTCAAATTATACTGATAGACACCTTCCTCACTCATAGAAATTGAAATTGAAGCATATTTGCCTTTTTGACAGGAGTACAAAATTTCAAGCTTTGAGCAGAGACTGATGAATGAAATAGAGTTTCGCTTGGAGCGCACCCCTGTTGATGAATCAGATGATGAAATCCAACATGACGAGATTCCCACGGGCAAGTGTATTGCTCCCATCTTTGACAAAAGACTCAAGCACTTCCGGGTCACAGAAGGCTCTCCTGTCACATTCACCTGCAAAATTGTTGGGATACCTGTTCCAAAGGTAGGGGGAAATGACCAGCCAGTTGGCCAACCAACAGCACAGAACTGCAGATACACCTTCAAGAAAGTCTTAACAGACGCTACTGGAGTATCTGCAGAAGGAATAAAATCCAAAATTAACACAGCCCAGATAATTTGACTAAAAAGGAACAGTCAGGAACAGGATTGTTAAACAGTCAGGCCAAAAATAAATCAGACTTATGGGTAAGATAGAATGTTATTAAAAGTTTAAAATAAACTGCTTAGTCAGGATCCTCTGTTTTGGGCTATAGATTATTAGCTCATCCATCAAGCTCACCAAATTGATATTTTTCTTTTTATTTAACATCTATTGAATATCCACAGTGTGCCTGTTGTTGTACAAAGTGAGCTATATTTGTATCATTACTATTAAATTGGTAAATGCTGAAAATGTCATATCATTATCACGGCTGCAGAAAAATCTTATGAGTCACCAGATTTTTTTGGCAGTCAGCTGAGAGAAGGATTTACACCCAGTATGGCTGCGGCAGGGGATCGCTCTGCTCTTCTTTCACAAACATTAACATGGCGTTATCACGTATGGTTAGGTAACCAGGAAATGTAGAGGAGGACAACTTTATCCCCTTCTGTCTTTGAGAGATGTCCTTGATACATGCAAAACTTAACATGAAAAATATATATTTAAATTTTAGCCAGATGAAAAATTTAGCGAGTGAGTCCTGGCCTCACTTTACTTGGTATAATAAACCATAACATTCTTTCAAGCAACGTGAGCTACTCTAGGCCCTGAGATCTGCTACTGCAGAAGCCTTATAATAGGGTAGGGTAATGAGAATAGGATAATGGAGAACGATTTAGGCTCCTGGTTTTCATTATTTTGCCTCTGAAGACACTCAGGTTCTTAGGGTGTCATTTTAAGTAATTATGAAGTACAGTAAAAAAAATCAAAAGCTTTATTTCAATCCTAAGTTACATAGAATTTTTTACTTAAGCATTGTACAAATAGAAGTGGAGGAGCATATTATACTGTTTTTAATATGTTTTATAATTTTTTTCTAAGAGCTTTATTAGAGATAAGTAATTTATAAAGATGGCCATTAGATCTTGCCTCACACTACTCCCTACTTCATTATCCTCTAAATGTGTGTAGAATAATATATATTCTCCTTGATTATCTTTCCCTTCAGGTTTACTGGTTCAAAGATGGGAAACAGATTTCAAAGAGAAATGAGCACTGCAAAATGAGGCGAGAAGGAGATGGGACATGTTCTCTGCACATTGAATCCACCACCAGTGATGATGATGGCAACTACACCATCATGGCTGCCAACCCCCAGGTGGAGACCAGGGTTCAACACTGTGCTGCACTATCAGAAAGGAGTGGTTGATATCATTGTGAATGGGACCTTGAGAAACACGAGTTACTAAGAATTGCTGAGGACTATGAATGAGAAGCATTGAGATTGTGTGTAACTAGAGCACAGTATCACAATTTAAAAAAACACTTAGCCACTGATGGGTTACTCAACCCTTCAGCTTTTGTCAAAGTACATTAGTAGTATCTGTTCTCCTGTGTATACACCCTAAACCTGTTGGGCTGAATCTTGCATTTACCAACTCATTGACTCTCTTGAAGAGTCAATAAATCATTCTATGAAAGAATGATTCGTTGTTTTCGTCCTTTAGAGAAAAAGAAAATTACTTCACAAAGGTTTGTGAATATCCCTCAAACTCATACTCTCCTCCTCCTCCTCTCGTAAAAGTTGGAAAACCATAATCTTTCACTTTCCTTTTCCTTTTCTTAAATTTCCCCTAAAAAATATGACTGAATAAATATCTTCAACTACTGTTAGACTAAGAAGTTCAAAACTATAATTTCTACTCTCACCCACTCTTCCTATTAAAATGTTGGTTTTGAAGACACTCTCTCTTGAGGGAAGTCTAAAAACACTTGGCCATGATCTCTGTATGTGGCTGCAGATAATGTTAAGTGCATAAGAATTCAACTTTTTTTACACTTGTGCTCTGTTTATTTCTCAGCTTAAAAGTGAAAGTCATCACAATATTCTTAAAAATTCCTCCCCCTGAAATGTGAACAGTATTGTAAGGAATTTTTTGCCCCCACCCCCAAAGAAAAATTCATAATAGTGAGCCAAAATGTTCTAATCTAGAAAAACATATAAATTGAAAAGATGTGTAATTCTTTTTATTTTAATCTTGTTCATGTTTTGTTTCTTAGGGGAGAATCAGCTGTTCTGGCCACTTAATGGTACAAAGTTTGTCTGTTCGCAGTCGACTAACATCTGCTGGTCAGTCTCACAGGTAAAGATAATAAAAATCTCCTTTCTCTAGCCCCTCCCAAGCACCCACCCACCACAAGGCACACTGAGGTATTGGGTCTATAGATTGTTACTTAAAGTGTCTCCACCTGTAGCATCACCAGCACTTGGGAGCTTGCTGCAAATACAGAATCCTGAGTCCCACCCCAGACCTACTGAATCAGAATTGCATTTTAATAAGATCCCCAGGTAATTTATAAACACGTTAAATTTGAAAAGTACTGACTCAGAGCATATTTTTTATATTTTATTTTATTGTTAAGTGGGTAGTTCCCTGACTGGGAATCGAACCCAGGCTGCAGTGTTGAGAGCGCCGAAACTTAGCCACTACACCACTAAGGAACTCCAACAGAGCACATTTTTAATCATTCAAAATTTGTAACCATCAGTAGCATCTGTGTATATAATATATAAATCAGACTGTTTAATTACATTACCATCTTTTCTTTCATAAAACAAACTGTTAATGATTATATTGAATATAGACTGAATATTTTTGTTTGTTATCTCCAATATAGCAATTGTCTCCAATATAACACTTGGCTTTCTTCCCCTCTGATTTTACTAACCTACAAGAAGAAAAAGCCCGACCTTGACTTGATTCTTATGGTGCCATGGAGTCTTAGCAAAGCATTCTTTAGTTGCTGACATGGATGAATTAAATTTGACTTACCAAAGAAACAAAAATAGTGACCCATGTTTCAGATACAGTATTTCACCACCATTGCACTTATACGTTCTTCTTTCTTTTCTTTTTTTTTTTCAAGAACAGCTGTTACTATTGGTCATTCTTAACCATTTTAAGTTCATGATCATCTTTAATGGTCTGCCATAATTTATAGCCAGGTTAAATTTTATTACTCAGAGACACAGGATTGCAGCTGCCTTGTTCTGGGTAATAAACAGGACTTCTCTTTTGGCTCTCATTTGAGAATCGGCTTGAATACTGATTTATTTGTTT
Organism: Lyroderma lyra; assembly: GCA_004026885.1. NCBI lineage: Eukaryota > Metazoa > Chordata > Mammalia > Chiroptera > Megadermatidae > Lyroderma > Lyroderma lyra. The sequence continues at coordinate 93,874 of PVJL010000369.1, read as the reverse complement.
ATTTTGAAACTTTTGAACAACTGGTGAAACCCAAGGCAGTAGAGCTGAGCGACTTAGCCAAGAATGGTTTCAGAGAGAAAGAAGCTAAAGTCTGCTTATTTGGATTACACATCTCACAAGATAATCCTACAGTGTGTGAGATACTTACCACTTTGTTTTTTATATCAGCTCCACACCATTATTTATTATTTATTATTTGTCTGTGGTCCAGAAATCCCCTTCCCCCCACCCCCTACCCCCAAAAATCTGTTCTGTAGGCCCTACAGCCATGTCTAAATACCTACTGTCATAAGTTTGTAAACTGACTTCTATACTTAATACCTGAACATGTTTGTTGTTATAGAGGAAGGTCCCGGGTGCAAGAAAGAGACAAGGAACCCCTACAGGATCGCTTTTTCCGACCACATTTCCTTCAGGCCCCTGGGGATATGGTAGCTCATGAGGGGCGCCTCTGTCGGCTGGACTGTAAGGTAGACTCTAGCATCCATCTAGATCTGTTCACATTATGCAATTGTTTGTTTGTTTGCACTTATTTTTGTTTATATTTGCTTTGGGGGGATGTGTGGGTGAAACTGGGGTAAAAAGAGAGATTACTTTTTTTCCTTCCATAAGGCTCTTTTGGAGCATTTAATACCAGACAAAAATATTACATGAAAATTATATATTTACAAAAATTACATTGGTATTATATCACCAAAGAGATGATATAATTCAGACATTTTCCATATGGTGCCTGGAAAGTCTTTATTAACTATAAAGTGAAAAGAGTGATTTTTACGTCCTTCTTGGAGTGAACTGCTGTGAGGTATATAACCTTTGAAAAAAAAATGGTCATGAAAAGATGGCTCCAAGTTAGTTTATGAAAACAGGTGCTAGTTTCTCATGCTAACCAACACCCATCACATGTAGCTATTCTACATTTTAATTCTTGATGAGAAACTAGGTTCAGTTGAGCAGCATGGGTATCTCTCAGTATGAAGAGACACTTAAGTCACCCCTTCCGCCCCAGACAAAGATGCAGGATGCATCTTTGCAGAAAACTTATATATGTAAATTAGTAAAAGCTTGAGGTTAAGCATTCATAGAGTCCACTCCTCTCAGTGATTCTTACTCTCCCAGTGGCTGCCTACATAATATTCAGGATTGATTGTTACTTCTTCCACCCTAAACCCTAAAGATACGTATGTGTGGGTCCTATCCCAAGAGATTCTGATTTAAAATTGTTAGTAGACACTGGGATTTTCAACTGTACCTGTACCCCCCCCCACACACACACACATTATTATAATACACAGTAGGGTTTGAGGAAACTGGTTTAATGTCTGCCCTTTTCTGGGCTACCTCTTGCTTACTTCGTATGTAAGGAATATGTCATCTCTGAAACTGACACTGCAGGCCTATTATACCCATCTATTTAGCTTTTTAATTTTTATTTATTCTAATCTACAATATAATCATGACCTGAATTGGGGTCAAAATACTATGCAATTTAAATTCTTGTGGCCATTCATCCAGATCCCTGTTGTCTTGATACCCCTTTCACCACCCCATGTTTTCTCTCACTATTTATTTGGTGCCAGACAAGGATGAAGAATTCAGCCGGCAAATAAATCTGCCTGCCATCAGTCTGTCATTTGCCTCAGCTATCCTGTTTTTTATTAGGTGAGTGGCTTACCACCCCCAGAGCTGACGTGGCTGCTCAATGGCCAACCTGTGCTACCAGACGTCTCCCACAAGATGCTGGTCAGGGAGACCGGAGTCCACTCTCTGCTCATTGACCCGCTCACTCAACGTGATGCGGGGACCTATACGTGTGTTGCTACCAACAAAACTGGAGAGAATTCCTTTAGTCTGGAGCTCACTGTAGTAGGTAAGGTTTGCTGCTGGGACCCCTAAATAAAACTCCCTCTGAAGTTACTGCCCAAATCTGCAGAGCCATTAACAGAATTCCTTAGTCCTTTGCCCACTAAGTCTAATCTCAGTTTCTCCTTCACTGTAATAAGGGCCATATTTTGTACATTGCTTTCAAAGATCTATCAGTAAGCTAAAAACATAATAGGGAATTGCTTCTTGGCCTTTTGGCTAAAATCAAGTGTAAAAATATAATAGGGTACACTGTGATATTATGCATGCAATAAATGGGAGTCATTGTAATAGTTAATAAATCAGTCAATTAATTAATAAATTAACTATTACTAAATTCAAGTCACTTGCCCTACAGTTCATCACTTCTAGAACACACAAGTCTCTTCACCACCTTACCCTTCAAGCTACCATGCCTTTGCATCAGTGGTCCCTCTACCTGGAATGCCCTTCTCTGTCTAACAACCCCCTACTCACTCTTTGTTTTTATAATTAAATTTATTGGAGTGACACTGATTAGTAAAAATTACATGGGTCCCAGGTGTATAATTCTACATTATATATTCTATGTATTGTTTTATGTGTTTATCACCCAGAGTCAGTTCTCTTTCCATCACCACATATTTGTGTCCCTGTCCCTTCTCCCACACCCCGCTCCCCACTTACCCTCAGGTAACTACTAAATTAGTGACTGTGTCCATGAGATTTGTTTCCATGAGATTTGCTTCTTTGTTGCTTTTGATTCTATGTTAACAATCAAACTAAATTTCTCCATCCCTTTCCCTGATTTTACCCACTTTCTCATCCTTCTTCCCATCTTAAAGAAGTCTCTCTAACATTCTTTGTAGTACTGGTTTGGTTGTAGATCCTTGGTTTTCATCATGTTGAATAGTTTCTGCCAATCCCTTCTGCCTATAAAGTTTCTGGTGAGAAATCAGCTGAGAGTTTGTAAGTTACTACTTGGATTTCTCTTGCTGTTTTTAGAGTTTTCTCTTTTTCTTTAATTTTTGCCATTTTAATTATGATGTGTATCAGTGTATTTGTGTTTGGGATCAACTTGTTTGGGATTCTCTGTGCATCCCGGACTTATATGTCTGTTTCCTTTACCAGGTTAGGAAAATTTTCATTATTTGTTCAAATAATTTCTTGATCCCTTGCTTTTCGTCTGTCCCTTCCAGCACACCTATTATTCTGATTATTTTTTGTTTGATATAGTCCCAGAAGAATTTCAATCTGTCTTCCTTTTTTTGGAAATAATTTTCTAACTGATCTTTTTGAATGTTTTCTACTGGTTTTTTCTGCAAATCACTGCTTTATGCTTCTATTTTATCTAGTTTAGTGACTTATTTCATTCTTCATTTTAGTTAATGTAGTCATTATCTCTCTCTGGTCCTTTATAATGGTTTGTAAATCTTTTTTAATGCTTGCTATCTCTGTTGAAATTATCATTCAGTTTCCTAAGCATTTTTATAATCATTGCTTTAAACTCTGTTTCGGATGGGTCATCTGTCCCTATCTCTTTAATTTTCGCAACCTCTCTGGACCCTTGCTGCTGTAGTTTCTTTGGTGTTCGCTGCTGATACTGAGTGGGCAGAGGTCTGCTGGGGAGGGGTGTTTGTGGCTTTGTTTTCTTCCTGTGGCTCTAGGAGTCATGCAGGGATTTAGGGCATGATTGCACTTTTTTGTTCTGGGTTTGCCCCTTGTGTGGATTCTGCCCTGAGCCTTGGGGTCAGCTGTCCTGTATGCTAGTCTTTCAGACCAGTTGGTTGTGGGCTGAGAAATGCACATGCAGCCCCTCTCTCCCCCTTTCTGGATGGAGCATTCACACTGTGGCTCCTCACCACCCAGCTCCTTGCTCTTCTTTAGGAACCAGAGTGATATCCGACTGCTGTGGTTTGCAGACCAGTCTGCACCTCCTAGGGCCAACATGAAGTGGTTGTGTTATCTCACACCCGACCTGTGGGCCCCCTTTCCTCTGTCCCATGGACCAGGTGAGATCTGGAGCACTCTCCCGCAGCCTTCTTCCTCCTCCCTCCCCCAGCGGTAGAGTTCCAAAGGAGGACCCACACCACAGGCTCATCCTCACTCTTCCCTTTTATTTCTCCTTTGTTTAATCCTCTTCCCGCCTGTAGGTACCTAATGCGACAAGTGAGTTCCTTAGCTGTGACTGTGTGTTGTATAGAGGGTCCTTGGTTGAAGTGTAGATGTTTTATTAGTTGTAACTTCAGAGGAGTTTTTCAGAGGTCCCTCTCATGCCACCATTTTGTTGCCTCCTCACCACTCTGAAGGTTTAATTAAAGTGTCAGCACCAAGGCACAGTGGACCCACCAGACACATCATCCTATTTCCATAGCACTTAGAAACAGAGACCATTTATGGCTTTCTGTGTAATTGTTTACTCCTTTGTCTCCCTGAAGAGACTATGACCATCTAAAGTTAGGGATTCCAACTTGTTCTTCTGTGTATCTCCAGTGCCTGACTCTGACTGGGACATGGAAGGTGCTCAACAAATGTTAAGTGGATCACTAAACAAACGAACCTTTACCTTTTACATAGAGTATGATTGTGAACAAAATACTCTAATGCAGTGGTGTCCAACCTTTGGCTTCCCTGGGCCACATTAGAAGAAGAATTGTCTTGGGTCATACATAAAATACACTAACACTAATGATAGCTGATGAGCTAAAAGAAAAAGAAAAAGGGAGTTCCCTGATGGTGTAGTGGCTTAAGGCTTCAGCGCTGGCGCTGTCAGTGCTGCGGCCTGGGTTCGATTCCCAATCAGGGAGCTACCCACATACCAAAAAGCAAAAATAAATAAATAAATAAATAAATGAAAAAGAAAAAAAGTGATTGCAGAAAAATCTCATAATGTTTTAAAATTTTTATTGGGTTGCATTCAAAGTTGTCCTGGGTCACAGGTTGGACATGCCTGCTCTAATGCCTACAAATAAGGACCTGAGTGGTACCAGCTTCTTGGAGCAGTAGTCCAGTCAAAATTAAATTTCAGAATATACAAATTTCAGAATATACAAGTGCTGGGCTGTCTTCCATGTGTGGCTCCTAAAGGAAATCAGGTGGCTACTAATCCATTCTCTAAGCTGGTGGCTGTTCCCCCCACACCCCATTATATCCTTTTCTTTTTATGAGTCGTAATTTCTTCTGCCAACAGAGTTGAACATGTTCATTCTGCAAGGATATATTAAATGACAACTTTGGCTTTTCCCCCGCTATTTTGCTAACATTAATTCTAGAACCCTGGGGTATGAGATACCTTTGCCTTAGAGTTCTAGGGATGGGGGGAAGCCTCCTTAGAAAGTATAAATTTCTTTTAAATATAAGATACTTTTTTCAACTTTTCTGTAGCTATAAACTTCAAAATAAAAAGTTGAGGAAAATTAATATATATTATACAAAATAAACTCTTGTTAGAAAGGAAAAGGATATATTCAGTACATAAAATATATTGTTTCTCAAAATTTACTGCTAATCAATAAAAGAAACTCCTTAAATTCCACACCTACCATTTGCATCCCCTGTGTACAGCCCATATCCTTGAGTGTGGTCTCTCATAGAATGTGCAGAGACAGTTTCTTATTTCTTTTTTAATCATTTCTGGAGCTTTTATCAAGGCAGTGATCTTCACTTAGAGACATGAGAAGTGTTCTGAAGAGGAGGTAAGGTGCATGGGTGCCCACTCTGCTCAGTTCCAGAACTGTAATGAGTCTGAGGCATGCACCCCAAGGCACTTTGTGTTTAAATAAGAATGACTCTTCTCTTGTTTAGCCAAAGAGGTGAAGAAAGCACCTGTGATCCTGGAGAAACTGCAGAACTGTGGAGTTCCTGAAGGCCACCCAGTGAGGTTGGAGTGCCGTGTGATAGGCATGCCACCACCTGTGTTCTTCTGGAAGAAGGACAATGAGACCATTCCTTTCACTAGAGAGAGGATCAGGTACAGCCCCACTCATTTTCAAAGGGACTTCCATGCTCAGTGGGGCTTGGTGAGTCACCAAAATAAGTCTGTAGCCCTTTGAATCTGGTTTCTTTCACTGAGCATAATGCATTTGAGTTTTGTCCATGTTATTGTGGACATCAAGAATTTATTCCTTTTTGTTGCTGAATGATATGGATGTCCCACAACTTTAAAACTTAATTTTTAAGTTTAAATATGTCAGACGAATTTATGAAGACCTTGCATATTTTTTGTCAAGTGTCTTCACTCATATTAGTACCCAGAAAATCTCTTTGACAGTAAGAAGCTAAAATAAAATAAAACAAAACAAAATATTAAGGCAGTTATACTCCTCCATCAATCACTACATGGTTATTTTTTTTGAAAGATCAGTAAAATGTTTATTTATATCTTTTGCATGATATGCACACATTAATTCTTGATGTCATATTCAAATATGGAACTTACACATATGTATAATGATAAAGCATTTGAGAACACTAGAGAGTAATTCATTGGAAGAATTCCCACTTATATTAAAGAATACTTTTTTAAAGAAAACAAATGTTTATTGAATACCTACTGAATAGGACATTTTTGGTTATTTTTAAAGTAACTTTAAGGATCTAGTTTCTTAAAGTGTGTGCCTTGCTTGATTTCCCCTAATAAACCTTATTTCTTTGCCATTTTGGCTTTATGCCACAAGAAGCAAGCAAGCAAAGGCAGCTGGTATACAGAAATTCCTACTGAGAATTATCTCTTCACAGTCAGTGGAATTTGCCCCTGAGGATGTTGTAGCTGAAAGAATTTTGGCATCTAAGAAGACTATGTACGAGCATACATATATAGATCAGGATTACTCTCTGGTAAAACTTAGAACAGAGAATATTATTGAGTAACATTTCAGTCATTGTAATGGGTTAAACCCAGCCTGAAATTCTAATGGAATTATTCAGGATTACAATCTGTAGCAAGATGGAAAAGTACTGATGTAGAGAAAACAGAAGGAAGAGCATGCTAATTTGCTCCTGAACTGTATTAAGCTAAATGCTACACATGCCCAGTTGGTTACATTGAGGAATACTCACTCCATGCTAATAATTCATCTCTCCCTGGGTTCTTGTTTCAGTCTACTTTCCCATACTTTCCTAACAAAGATCTTGTTGACATGTCCAACCTGGTTTGAGATTTTTCTGGTCTTTGGCTGTAACAAGTGGGGACACCCCTGGTGGGAAACACAACTCTAGGAGAGTTGGAGCAGTGGGAAGGGCGAGAATAGGGTTCATCACCACCTCACTAGGTTAACTGCTATTTTGTGGCTTCTTTTCACCTTCAAGCTTGCCTTTGATGTTTGTTTTAAAGCTTCTCTTCTCCCTGGAGACAGGATTTGTCCCAAGAGTTTCCCCAAGCCTTGAACTCGGCAAGGCTATTTCTGCCCCTCTCCCCAATATAATATGGGTATATGCTTTCTTTCTTTAGTATGCACCAGGACACAACAGGGTATGTCTGCCTCTTCATTCAGCCAGCCAAGAAATCAGACGCAGGATGGTACACACTGTCAGCCAAGAATGAAGCCGGCATCGTGTCGTGCACTGCCAGGTTGGATATATATGGTAGGTATAAAGGCATCAGTTGAACATCTGTGTATGATAGGAAACTTAAAAAGTATTTTTTTAAAGGATAAGTGTAGTATGTTTCCATAAATGAATTGGTTGGATTATACTTTAGTGCTTAAAAGATAGATTTCTTTAAGTCATTTCATCCTAGTCACCTCAGGGTTTTTGTACACTTTTACATTTTACTATGAGCTTAAGCTTCTTCCAAAAGAGAGACTCTAACACCAGGAATTACAGCTACTTCGGAGTTTACATGTGCTTGTACTTCTGATCATCCAGCATCTTCTTGCCCTTTCCTTGCTGCCATGGGCCACCCATTGGAACTCTATCCCCACTGGCTGTCATTTCCCCCAGCCATCCCTCCTCCTAGCAGAATTCTCCTGGTCTCTATTTGTTAATTCATTCCACAAATATTCATTGCCCCAATTCCACAATCAGACTAATAATAGAGGGCTGTCCTAATTAATAATAATACCAATTTACATTTGTATAGTGGCTGGTAACGTATAAAACATTACACTTCGATCCTCCTAAACCCAGGAGATTTTTGTAATTGTTGTTACCCTTATTTAAATGCTGAAGCAACTGAGTTGCAGGGAGGTTAAGTGACTTCTGTCAGGATGCAAATCCCAGGCTTCTGTATCATTTCTTTGATCCGTGTTTCTAATTATCAAAGGGATTTAACAAATTAATCTCTATTAATGTGTTTACGTACTCCTCTCTTTTATAATTTTGATATTAACTGGTATTTTTGGCAACATATTCCTTAATCCACAAGTGATTCTTTTTTTTCTCTCCTTTAAAAAAATGGTCAGCTTAAAAAGTTTCTTATTTACTAGCATGATTAACCAGAATAATAAACAAGAGTGACTTTCTAGAACCTGAGATCCCTGCTATCCATAGGCATACCAGATATCCTCTTCTTTTTCGTACCATACAAGAAGGGCCTTGGCCTGCCACATTCCCTATGTCTAATATTTGGAGGAAATAAATAGCTTTCTGGTTATTTTCTTTTACTCTTGGACTTGAAAAGAAACTCATCTCTGAAGAAAGCTGACTATAATGTCCTTTCCTCAAGGAGGGTTGGCGGAGGGAGAGGCCAGTGATATGTTTCTTAATCTAGGCTAAGTCCCTTAATCATATCATGGGCTTCACCATGTCAGGAGGAACTAGATCTCAAACTCAATCCCAACAAACCCTGAAGCTGATGACTCTTGTCCCTTTCCTGCCCTTCAGTGGCTGAGCTCCCAGTTCAGTTTGTGCAGGCTCACCTCCTCCTGCCCCCCTGTCCTGCTTCCACAGCACCAATAGGAGGTGCTATTCCCTCAGTTGGGACCTGGGAGTGGGAGACTGGATGGAGGACTTGGGCTGAAAACAATCCCCTGGAACCCCTCACCACTTCCTGCCCAATTGAGGAACAGGGATAGTAGGCTCCCATCTCTCACTGAAAGGGCTTCTAATAAGAGCAGTTATAGTAGTCCAGCTAAGATGTCAGAGGAGCAGGGAAAGGCCAAGAGATGGAAGGCTGGAGGAGAGGTTTGATGAGCTATTCACTTTGGCCTACCAAGTGCCTGCTCTTCAGTGAAATTGCTTTGAAGTTTTGTCTTCAGTTTTGTAGCTTCTGAAATTTGATTTTATCAATTCACTCAGAAATATTTACACTCTGAGAAATTGATTCAAAATAATGAAATCAACAAAGGACCAATTCATAAATGGGAATGTTAAAAGGGTCCATAGCTTTCTAAGACCCAGAGCATCAGTGTTCCCACCTGGTGCTACCCTCCTTTACATCAAGGTCTCTGGAAACCTAACCAGAACACTGCTTGGTAATTTCTGAACTGGAGACCACAGCAGGGACTGGGCAGTTTGGATGGCTATTTCATTCAGGCCATGGTTCAAGCGTAAGGATTGTGCCTGATAAAAATAGGGTCTGGGGCAGTGCTTGGTGAACACGGAAACACTAATACATTCTCTTTTGTGTCTGAACCATGGTTGATTGCATGTAAGTTGCTTTTCAGCGTCCTTGTTATAACTCATTAGAACTGATTAGGGTAGTCGGTAGGTAATGCTGATTAGGGTGATGAGTGTGGGGTAGGTACTTCTCAGAAGTTTGGACCCATCTTTTGGCATCCATTTCTGTAGTTTTCTTGTCACCACCTTCTGAGGTGCACTCCCTTGAGGGCCTACAACCCTCTCTACACTGCTCCTAGCAGGCCCCATGCTAGGTCAGTGAGAGGAGTTAATTTTGATAAATCCCCCTAGTCACCCACTCTTTCTTCTTATAGTCCTAGATCTTACTGTATTAGCATCATAGGTTTGGGATTTAGAGGTTTAAGTCAACCCCAGCCCAGTTTCCCTATTTCTAGCAGGGAAGAAGAGATTTCATTTTTCCCTTTTACAAAGGAGCATTTCAGACCCACGTGTATTTTAATGTTTTACCGAGATCCCACAGAAACTGTAGGAGTGGCAGTAGAATGCACCCCTGCCGTGTACCTGCTAGGCTGTACTCCCTTGATTGCAACATGTTATCTGGTCCATTTTCCAGCTCAGTGGCACCAGCAAATCCCACCACCTATGTCTGTCCGGCCCAGTGGGAGTCGCTATGGATCCCTTACCACTAAAGGACTTGACATTTTCTCTGCGTTCTCCTCCATGGAAAGCACAGTGGTGTTTTCATGCTCTTCTCGGAGTGTAGTGGAGAGTGATGAACTTTAAGAACGTCTGGGTGCCTGCTGTGTAAGGGGGTGGACTGTGGAGGGGGAAGGAGGACAAGCCAGAACCAGTGGTTTCCAAGCAACTGGATTTGAGTAAATTCCCACACTGCTGGACCTGTGACAAGGAGTGCATTGTATGATTCAGCTGGGGACTTTTTCAGTCTCAGCTTGGGGAGAGATGTAGGGTTGTGCCTTTTAAAGATTCCAACAAAAATGTGAGAAAATAATACAAATGAACCAAAGATGTTATGCCACTGCCACCCACTGCTTTGGGGAAAAGCTAACGCGATCCCCTACCCTCTGCTTTGTTAGGGATGTTTAGGCCCTACAGGGACAATTAGGGGACATATGCTTGGGATAAGAGGAATTAGGCAGTGGTGACCTTAGGTATCACTAACTCACCAAACAACGCAAAGGAAAAAGGTGGGGAGATCTCCATCACCTTTCATTGATTACATCCATAGAGTAGTTTGGTGGATTTATTAAGTCAGCTTCTGCTTAGCATTAGGAGATCATGCCATATAACTCACACATGTGGAGAAGCACTTTTGATTTACTTATCCTGAGTGTATGCAGCCACACAATAAGGTGCCAAAATGTGCTTGAGATACCAAAAAAAAAAAAAAAAAAAAAAAAAAAATCACTGAAACACTCAATATTGCACAGTGTACTTATTCGGTAACCAAAATAGCCCTACCCACATATCTGCACCATTTTCTTTTGGATTCAGTGGTGAGTGGTTTTTCTTTCTGACTCTATATATCCCTAGACTTTAGAACTAAAAGGTTGTTAATAAACCAATCAAAAAGAAATCTTCTGCAAGGTCACTTTAAAAATTACTAGCTTCAATTGCCATTTGCAAAATATGCAAGAGTCAATATCATGTGCCCATTAAATACTGATCCTCCGGCTCCTCCTGCCTCCTTAAAAGTCTGGAAGTGTGTGGGGCTGTGAGGAAGAAAGATGCAAACAAGGAGAGGAAGTGATGGGAGAGTGTTGTTTTTCACTTGCCCCAGCAGAGCAGTGGTTGTGGAAGAAGAGGTCTTAAATAGTTGTGAACTGCTTTGAGATCATTAATCAAATTGCATTTTCTATATAGAAAATATTATGTTAACTGGGGAAGTAGAAGGAAAGGGGAATATGCATCTTTATTTTAACCCACCCATTCAAAACCTGCCTTTTAACTTAAGGAATTTATAGACTAAAGTTCACTGCAATATCTCAAGTTCCTAGAGTAGTGCTTAGCACAATGTAGACATTCAATAGATATTTGCTGGATGAGTGAATCTTGTATTAGAGAAATCTATAATTCACACACTGTCCAAAAATTGCCCTGGAAATGGTCATCACAGCACAGTTTGCTCCAGACTCGCCAGTGACATGAATTGGAGGTATCTATTACCAATGACTGGTACCCAATTCTTTGTTGTTCTGAGTCAGGCACACTCAGCAGGCTTCTTACTTGAGTAAACAAGAGTAAATGTTTAGAAAGACTTGAAACATTTTTCTTCACTTCAAGGCAAAGATCTCCAGTATAAAAATAAATTAATTTGCTGAAAAATATCACTTATGTGTGTTCTCTATATAAGTTGCTATGCTGGAGATTGTGGGAGGTGCAAAGTTATAAATAAGAAATAGTCCCTGACCTCAGGGGGCTTACAATCTAGTAGAGGAGGTAAGCTATAAGGCATGTAGAGTGCTGCTTCTTGGGCCAAAAAAATTTATTTGTTATCAAGTAAAAGTTTCTAGTTCTCTTCATCCTATACTTTTCATGACTGTAAAATCATCTTAATTATTTTTAATCTTAATATCTTAATGAAATAAAATGCCATAGGTTACATCATTAAGTTTTCAATTATTCAGCAAAATTATTAGATTTTTGTTCCCTATTGTATTCAATAACAATGCTAAAAATATAGGCAACTGTACTGAAATAGAATGCATTTCATTACAGTATGCATTCTGTAAAATCTTCTGTTTCCCTATTGGCTTCCATTATGAAATCTCCTAGTTTTTAAAAAAGAGAACCTCTGATTCCAGGTTTGGTCCTTCACAGTAATACACAGGACCTCCCCATCACTTTTATTTCTGTAAACCCTAGACAGTTCTCCCATGAAAGAATATTCTTCATCTCTATGTCTTAGCTTTCCGAGTATTTATTATCAGTTGCCTTTTAGTGTTCAGCAGAGAACTAGGATAGATATTGTGTTTGGCCACCAGATGGTGCTGTCTAACCTAAAATAAAAAAGCCTAAAACAACTGAAATTTGAGTTAATTGGATTAAATTAAAGCAGGGTTTCTCAGCCTCAGCATTATTGACATTGTGGGCTGTATAATTCTGTGTTGCAGGGGACTGTCCGGTGCCCCGTACGATGCTTAGCAGCATTGCTGACTTCTACACACTAGGTGACAGTACCATAGCAGCCACTGCTGGGGTTGTGGCCACCCAAAATGCCTCCAGACATTTTGTCATATGCTCTCTGGGAGGCAGAATCCCCCTTTATTGAGAACCACTTTGTTGAAGAAATCAGTGCCCTCCTTTGAGAATTGTATTAGAATTCAATTACAATTAAGAATACTTATATAAGAAATGTCAGTTCTGCTGGATACGTTTGGACTCAATATATCCAAAATCAGATTCGTTTCCTTCCCTTTCATACATGATTTTCAATCAAGTTTAATAACTTTTATTCATGGTACCATCACATTCCTAGTAATCCAAATATAAAAGTATCCAAGTCATTTTTTGCTTCCCCTATCCACTCAATTGATAATTCCTGTTCATTCTAACACTATTATATTTGTTTACATTCGGTCCTTCTTACCTATCCCCCTGAGGTTTCCCAGTTCAGACTTTTAGAACTTTATTAATTTCCTTCAATACTTCTGACTTCGACTATAATGAAAGGCTTCTAAGTGGCCTTTCTGCCTCTAGCCCTTCTGCTTGTCCCCCACTCAAATCCAACCCAGATCTCAGCATCAATTCATTCTTCTTGAAGTACTGCTCCAGCCATATTATTCCCCAATTTCAACCCCCCCCCCCCCGCCCCAGTGCCCTGGAGCCAACTCAGGTGCCAGCTGTTCTGCCCTGTGGTAGTCAAGGCTTGCTCTAGTATGATCCCAGAGCGTTTCACCCATTACTAGAAAACACACCCAATAGGGCAGCATACTTAACACAGGCTGCTGCTTTCTAGCCACATGGAAACCTTACCTGAAAGTCCATCTCAAATGCCACTGCCTCTGTGAAATATTTTCTGATCCCTGGGCCCCAACCAAACACAATTCTACTTTCTTTGAAAACTTACAGTAAAATTCTTGAGTCTGGAAGAAGAGAAGATGACTTTCTATAGTATTGTATATAAAATACAACCTCTATATACATGCCTGCCCCCTCTCCTTGCAATAGCTCAACCTTGTCTACACTGGATTTTAGCTACCTGTTGGTATGGACTGTGTCAAAAGTTTGCTGTTTACCTTATTAAGAGTAAGCACTCGACAACTATTTATTGACCTAAATTGAACTTTAAAATTCTATGTAAGTCGATATGTTTCTATATAAGTAAACTGAGTCTAGAGCAGTGCTTCTTAACCTTGGCAGCACATGAGAATCTCTCGAGGAGATTTTAAAATTCCCGATGCCCAGCCCACAACCCCAAATCAGGAAATCATAAATTCTGGGGTTGTGGCCTAGCCATCAATATTTTTTTAAACTTCCCAGGTGATTCCAAAGAGAAGCCAGGGTTGAGAAGAGTCATTTCAGAACTTACCCAGAAAGGTTCAAATGAAATCAGCCATTAAAACCAAACTGTCTTTTTGAAATAGTCACCAAAGTAAGGTTTTAATCAGAATTGCCAAATAATAGAATTGGTTTCAGTGCATCTTTCTCTTTGTATTCCTCACTTAACTTTTGTAGACATTTAATGAGAAATTAAATGGTCAAAAGATTAGCAGTGGGTAGAACTAGAGCTCTGAATAACACTTATCATGGAGAACAATTCCCAAGGACTCAAAAGCTGACTTTTGTAGGAATAGGTTAATTTGGATAATCCTCGCATGAAAATGGATTACCTTCCAAATGTTCACTTGTAAATTCATTATTTAAAACTCAGAATGTATTTTCTTACACACATATCACCCAATCCTAGATTCCCAAGTATACCCCGTAAAGCCCATTTAATTCATGACTGTGTTGCAGTATCCATTACACCTGATTGGGTGATGATCCCAACAATAGGAATCAGAAAAAGCAGCCAATAAAAGGAGATGAAAGATTTCTTCCTCCTCCTTTTTTGTGTCTGTGATATGTCAAAACTAAAGAATGGTCCTTTCTGTATCAATTCCCATTCTGTTTTTCTCCCCAAATGCCCTGTGCCCTATGTTCTATAATTCCCCTGCTGTCACCCATCCCATCCCAACCCTTCCCCATGGCCTGCTGGCATGCCACCTGCTCCAAAATGACCTATCTCCAGCTCTGTGCATCTTGGCTTGACATTCAGAAGAAAGCAATCCAATAGAACAAATTCTGAATGCCTGTGAGTCTTTACACAGGGATGCTGCATTTTTAAAAGCAGTTGCTTTCTTACTCTTAACTTCTAATGGTTAGAATTGCTGATAAAGTAAAAACATAAAAATTAGACTGTGAGGGGAGCTCTAGAAAATTGACTGGGTCAGACACCCAAATTATCCTTGTTGATCACAGCCTGCTCCTGTCCTCCTCCTCACACACTCCCAAAGTACTTTCCAAACTAAGATCTTGGCCTGAGTCTATTTGTATATGAGCTATGTATAAGTTGGTTGTAAAGTTAAAGGTAAATTTACTCATGATGACCTTTATTCAAGGTCCCTTTCAAGGTCCTTGGGTAACCTGACTGCAAAGTATTTCTGCTGATGGTCCAGTTGAAATCACTGTGCCTTACCAGTAAGATGAACAGTGACTTACATCACAATAGAGTTTGTTGCAGTCCTTTTCACCACTAATTGCCTTTTCTTATTTAAAGTAGATCAGTATTTCAGAAGTTTATAATTAAAGCATTGCTTAAAAAATGTCAAGTACCTTCTAAACTTTGGCAATGCAGTGGTCATCAATATGCTAAAAAAAAGTTGCTAATACTATGTTTTTAAAATCTGTGCAGTGCAAAAAAAATTGCATATTTGTTAAAAACATGTTTGCTGCTTATGTCTAATTATATATTAGTTAGCATACTTGGTATTATAGAACCATAAACAGGCTTCTTTTTGTTAATATGTAAATAATGGCCACTTCAAATTGCAAAGAGCAATAGCCTTGAAATTGCAAGTAATATAGAAAGAATACACTTTTCAATCCTCTGAGAATTATGCCATAAATGCTAAGGGTAAGCATAAAAAAAATGTCTTTACTGTTGAGGCATGAAAACACTAATTTGCTAGAAGATTTTAACATTATTAGGGAATAAAAAAATGGTTCCTTAATCATAAAATTAAAATATTTCAACATTATTTAAAAATATTTTAAGGCTGAAATAAATGTTCATTTTTCTTTAAAAGGCAGAAAACTGTTCTAATTTTCAGGTTTAAAGATAACTTTTTGATGAATGGAACTGACTTTTTAATATACAAAGGTATTTGAAACTTTAAAATGATTTTTAAAAATTATCGTTATAATTGTATAAATTTCTACATGAATTATAACCTGGTTACATATCTCTAGGGCAAAAACATAACTGGGTTTTGGTCCTCCTAAAATATCTGGTAGCTTCAGTAGACTTCTCACAGAATATTCTTAAATCTCTAAGATTAAAATTCATTCTGCCTTCTAACTAAAAACAGACCATTTAAAAAGTGAAACTTACAGGTGGGGAAAATTGGGAGCAGGGTACTAGACCAGTTTAGATTGGAAATTTATGGAGATACAGGTATAGTTTTGTTATGATGAGAAATGTTCTAATACCCATAAGAAACATGAACTATGGTTAAGAGTGAATTGCTTGATGTTCCAAATTCCAAAGAATCTGATGTTTCAATACAGATTCAGTGAGTTATCTGCAAACCGAGACAGATCTTTTTCATTCCCCACCCCATTAGTGCAAGAATCCAACGAAGTATCTACTAACATTGACTATAGTGATCACTACCAAAAGATTACTAAATGTGTCTGTGCACACACTATAAATGATTTTCCTGTATATTTTAAGGAGAGTAAAAACCCTGAAATAATTCAAATGAGATCATTTGAATGCAACTATATTGTTTAACAAGCATTGGTAAATTAAATTTTATTTTTTTCAGTATTTTGATTTCAGAGATACCTTATCCTCTTTTATGATTAATTTTCACTTACCTTTTCCAGTCTTTAGCATTAAATTTCTTGACTGGCCCTTTTCCCTTCATTACCTCCCTATCAATAAAAATCTGTAAATTATTTAATATCATTAGGATAGTTATTTCCAGGAATGCTTAGGCAATTTCCTAGAAATAAGGGGGATTTTAATAATTCAGATGAATTTCATATACATTTACATTCTCTAATTTTTCTGTAACTCTGGGGACTCTGTTTCTTTATCTGTAAAATAACGAAAATACTTGAGCCTTTCCCAGGATTGAGGATAGGATAAATAAATATTTTTGAAGAGTTTACTTGAGAGACCCTAAAAAAATATGGTCACAGTTTTTTTTCTTATTCCAAGGAAAATGTTAAAAATATTTTTTCCAAAGTAGTTAATTTATTTTAAAAGTCCACATTTCTTCCCCACCCCACTATTCTGCTTTTCCTTGAAAAGGTAAAACATAGTGGTGGAATTCTTTCAAGATGGTATGCAGTTAAAAAAAAAACTGGAAAAAAATAAGTAAATTCAAGAAGCATTCTGTCTGCTTTGTACAGGCAGCTTTCAGGTAAATTTATTTTAGCAGAGGCAGAGCAGCCTGAGGGGAACTCTTGATTCTATGATTGAAGCTGGCAAAAATAATGACTTGGCAGTGCACAGAGAAATAGCAAAGGAGTTTCTATATTCCTTTCTGGCTTAATCAATTCAGGACAAATCCACTGTGTAGTTCCAGACCATAATGAAGAAATGTTCCATGCTAGCATGTTAATGGTCTTATGTTGAATCAACCTTAGGGTAACAGGTAGATATGGACCCTCAAAACTGAGCATATCCTTTCGTCTCTGTTTTTGCATTCTTAGATACATCAAATCTAAATTTAACTCCAGCGATTCATTTCAGCCAGGAGGACTGACAAATGATGTACTTGTGCCCACAGGAATGTACACACACACACACACACACACACACACACACTTCAAGTAAGGAGTTGTGGAGCACCCATAGCTAACCTAATTCAATCAGATTCAAGTAACACCTCTTACTTACAGTTTTCCTTTCTCTTCCTGCATGAGTTCTTTCCTCTTGAAAACACATCAGGCCCCAGAAAGCTGACAAACATGGTATGCTTCCATCTTAGGAAGCTTGAGTCGAGTATTTTCTAAAGTACTTTTTTGGTTATTGAAATCCTAATGGAAAAACCATTATAGTCGCCATTTTGAAATGTGTGAATTACATAAACTGTATATTTTGCCTCTGTCACTAAAAAACAATTAATGGATCTTGGCTTTTATTCCTGTTCCTTTGTACCATCGTGCATGTTAGATATTCTGTAGAACTGATTGCTTAAGTTGAAATGTTTGTGAGCATAAACTGTGTCTTTCTTCAGAAGGTATGTGGTACTGTATTCTGGTAGACCATGTCATCTCCATGACACCCATTGCTGTTTCCTAGTCATGCTTTCTTGAAGATTTGTTGAGGGTTGTGTTTTGTTTGGAAATTTTGCAATTAGAAGGAAAATAAGAATTAAAAACCAGTATTTAATTCAAACTGGATGTTTTAAAAAGCAAGTTAGAGGATGTGATGGACTGTTTCTTTATTCGTTAAATAAAATTTTATTTATTCTCAATTAATTGTTGAGTTTGTTTTGTTTGTTTGTTTTTTGGTCCCAGACTTTGTATGTGAGATGGGTAAGTTCTTGCTCTCCAAGGTTTTCTTTCAGTTCAGGATTTTTTCAATACATTACCAGTTTGAAATAGTAAACAAACACCCTGTGTTAATTCAATAAAACAATTGTTAAAGTTTGTACCCACTGGTATATTAATGACCAGAGAGGGAAATTAATATGCATCTAAAAAGATAGGTCACATATTTATGGTTTCATATGCACTTTGACATTTCTATCACCTCTACATAGCAAAAAGAGTTATCTTTAGAAACACTTAAGCAGAGAGCAGAGTCTAGACAAATTCAGTCCCAAAACAGCACTTCATTTTTATCTTGTAAGATGGCATCATTTAAATGCACTGAGCCTTCATTTTTTAATCCTGCAGCTCTATTAACCATAACCAAAACATACTCTATCTGGCTCATATCTAGCAGAGATTTTAAATTTTCATAGTATAAAGGTCACCTCATTAACTAGGAAACTGGTCCCATTGGATGTTAAGAAAGATAGCCAAATCCTTCTTAACATTTGCAAATACAAAGAACAGGAAGTCAATATAATAAGTTTTGGTAATGAAGTTAAAGGTGTTGTAGTAGATGTTATTTAATTAAGTGCCTCTCATCCTTGAAAGCCTGTTAGAATCACCTGGGGAACATTTAAAAAATATCTATGCTCAGACCTCACCTCAGAGCAGTTAAATCAGTTCTTGAGCTGGGAGCCCCAGGCTTCTTCTTCTTCTTCTTTTTTTCCCCCAACACTCCCTAAGTGTAATTCTAATGAGCAGAATTGAGAATCACAGGCTTACATGACTTTTCCCATCTTCATAGCCCTGTTCATTTGTATATAGTTCTTCTGACCCTGGGGTTTGGGACTTCAACCTCCAGCGGGCACCTAGGGAGAGCCCACATTACAGTAACAGTCCAAGTGAAACCCTGTCCAGGGGGAGTCTTCTTTTATTATTTAACACCCCTCTTAGGAGCTTTTATGGCACATATTATTGGTATGTGTAGCATTCAGCTACACTCTGTTTAGGACTGTTTATTGATTAATACACGTGTGTTCCTCTCTGCTATCTACCCAAGGACAAAGGATGGTGCTGAGCAAGCGTAGAGATGAGTAGGTGCTTGATAATATTTTTTTTTTATTTATTCATGAAAGGGAGCCCCACTAAAATATATATATTTGTAAATATTTTTTAATTTTGTTATGTCCTGTTGTAAAACTAGCACATGGATCTTCAAAGGGGAGCAGTATAGAATATTGTCACGACTTTTAGGTTGCTTGGTAATCTAAAACCTACTATGTATATCTTAACTAAAAAAAAAAAAAAAAATGCTTGCTTTCTACAAGATCCTGATCCATAAACCATTTTCCCAACATACAGTTTGAGGAAGTTTATCAAGGATTGGATTTGATCACTGAGACCCATTTACATTTCATTTCCAAGAAAAAAAATGTACATCAAGTCGGTGGAAAGTTTAGGGATTTGGTAAGAGCTAAATTGCTTCCAGTGATTTCCAAAACACAGAAACAGGCAGCTAAAGGCATAGCATTGAACAGATTCCCATTCTTTTGGGGGAGTGGGAATGGAGAAGGAGAGGCATGGAAATAGAATCCCATCATTTTCCTTAAATGGTTCAATTTCATTAATAAAGTGCTATTAATAATCATAAGAGAAATATTTATTGAGTGTTTATTCTATGTAAAACTATACATAGAAGCTGTAGAGAGAAAAAGGTGCGGTTCTCTTTTATAAGGTATTTACAGCCCACACAAGGAGATGTGAATCCTTTCTGAAAAAGGACTAACAATCTTAATACATTTTTGAGATCTTTGATTAACAGAACGTTTTTGTTTTTGTTTAGCATTGATTTTATTCATTCTTAAACTTAAGTCTAAATAATTAGACTATCCTGTCAAACAGTCAGGCAAGCAGATGCCCTAAGCCTTGCCATGAGCCCAAGTGCACACTGCAGAGTGGAGTGTGACCAGGAAGGGGTCCTGGCACCATCAGTTCTAGAAGATTCTAAGAGCTGCTGAAGTCAAGAGGTTAAACATTTTACTCTTTAATTCGCAGTGCAAAGCAGTCCTCAGCCTTCCTTGGTTTCTTCTTAACAGATATCAGAAGGAAAATTCAGCATTAATCTTGCAATGGATTTCTAGAGCTACACTGTGACTTTGTAAGTTTGAATATGTTATTTGGGGAAGACACATTCATTACAAACCACATGGCTTTGATATTTAGGGATAAGTAAGAAAGTGAACATTTTAATGGAGATTCTCTATAGAAAAGTTGCAAATGGACGGCTATATCCAACGTTTGGTGTTGAAATTCATAATAAAAATGTTTGGGGGGATATCATTGTTTATGTTGACTTGTGACAAATTCCAAATGCGCAGATAACTTGAAGTCCTATTTTTTCTGATTATTAGCAAGACATTCTCCCACATGCATGCAGTGCTGTTGACCATAAAGTCACTCTTTACATTAAGAGTTTGATTTATTCATCCAAGGTTTAAGCAAATTTATAAAAGTAATTCAAACAAATACCATGTGTATAATTTTGCTCCCATCCTGATCAATCTTGATCGTAGTGAAGTTCTTTTTGCTAAACTTGTACTGATTCAAAGGAAATCACTTCCAAAAGCAACATTTTTTTTTATTTCTCTCAGTATTAGATCATGTATATAGATAGGAACAAATATAGGAACAATATATATATTTGGGTACTTGTAAGTAATTGGCTTAATAAGGAATATAAAGTATTGAGGAACTAGTTAGTCAAAAGCTAAATATTATTTCAATTAATTTAAGCATTAAAAAACATGTAAAATATATCCATATTTCCAAGTTGACACAACTTTCAAATTAATTACTTGTACTCTCATCAGCTTGTCTATTTTGAGACAGTACTACAAAACAGCACATTTGCCATTGCTATGATTAGATTTAAATATTCCACATTTTGGATCAGGGAAGCATTCAATATCATCACTCCCAAATAGGCCTTTAGTACCATGAGGAAACTAGCAGGGCATCTGGCAGGAAAAACAAACCTACATTTTTATTTGTATTTTATAAAATCTATTTTAATAATGTGTATAGTTTCTTTTTTAAATACAGAGCATTCATGCCTATGTACTCTACCAAAAAAAAAAAGTCTGACTACTTCATGCATACACACACAGTGCACTAAGCATAAACGCATTTACAGCACGGGAAGGTTGCTCTGTTTTAAGCAGACACAAGTAGTGGATACTGTAACTTCACCCGAACAGGACAAACTTACAAAGTTTAAGAAAGTGATTATTTTTCTGAGGATTAAAACTGCAATATAGCCTAATTCTATTTTTTTTTAAGAATTTTTTTCCCTTAAAGTAGTTCAGAAAAGGGAGAAGGGGCATTATTTTCACAGCAATCAAAACCATTCACAAGATGCATCAATGAAATCTACAAAATATTAATAAGGAGGGAAAAAAAACCGCAATAAAACCATTGTGTCCATAGAACTGGTGGTGCGAATAAAAGTAACCTGAAAGTTGGCAAATTTTATTCTAAGAGTGCATCCTAGGCCACAGAAAGCCCCTGCAGCTACTGGGAAAACGGTTGCGGCTCCGGAACTCCATCACCAGGCATCACCCCGGCGGGGTCGCGCGCCCTAACTGGCCATCTGGAATGGCTCGGGCTGGAAGCCGAAGAGCCTCTGGCCGTAAGGCTCGCTCTCGCCCGGCAGCTTCGCGCCCGCAAAGGGGAGGTAGTGGTCGTGGGCGAAGTGCTCACAGTGGAGATTGACCCAGTCCCGCTCGGAGCCAAATCGCTCGGCCTCAGCCAGGATGCGGGTCAGAGCCATAATGTAGCTCAGCGCCATCTGCAAGGTCTCATATTTGGACAGCTTTTTATCCTGGCCCCACTGAGGCACCACCCTGCGCAGGCGGTCGAAAGCCGTGTTGAGCCCCTGCATGCGGCGGCGCTCGCGCGCGTTGGCCGCCAGGCGCCTGCGTGCGGCGCTTTCCAGTCTCCCTGCCCCGGCGCACGTGCCCGCGCACTCGGCTCCGCCCGCGCACGGGGCGACGGCGGCGCGCGCGGCGGCCGCGGGGTTGCTGGGCTTGCAGGACTTCATCCCCCGCCGGAAGGAGGGAGGCGCGGAGCGCTCTAGGCTGCTCAGGACCTGAGCGTGGGCTGGTCTGTCGAGCTGCTCCGCAACGTGGCTCTTCTTAGCAAGTAAGTTATACACACAGCAGCTCGCGTGGAATCAAAGTTTACAGTGGGAAGTGCGGGCCGCCGCCTTCTGTCCGTCCTACGGAATTGTCCGTCCTACTCGATAGTCAGATTGATGTCTCTTCACTTGCCCAAATTGAGGGCCAATTGAGATGTTGAAGAGAAAGTCATTTTCCCAACATGAAGTTGAAAAAGAGAAGGAAATCGTCTTGCGGCCGAATTGAGTGTGGTTGGTTAGGGAAAGGCCTTTCAGGTCCCTCTGGGCAAGCCCGAGACTTCTTTTCAGGAAGGTGAAACCGTCCTCGAAGCTCGGATAGGGACGGAGCACTTTTTCCGCGGTAGCTGTCAGAGAATGCTGGATAAATCTTTGAGGGAGGAGAATTTATAGTAGAGGGCTGAAGTGGGGAACAGGTGGTGGCAGGTGGGCGGGCGTCCCTCGGCTTCCATCTCAGCACCTTCCTACCCTGGGAACTGCAGGGGGGAAAGAGGGACGACGCACAGCAAAATCCTGACATTACAGCCTTCGTCTGTTGAAGTTTCTCCAAAGCTATGTCCAACAGTAATATACCATCTGGAGTGGACTGGCTGTCCCCAAAAGAATAGCAAGGTGGCGGTGGGGGAAGAGCTTGATCCATCTTTTCCCATATCAGTGGGCAGCTTGCGTATCAAAAACTTAACTGAGTTTTAAAATTTATTAGAAATCATTTGTGTGGATATCTTGGCCTTGGAATTATGACATCTATCAGTTTAGTATGAAAAGATTTACCTTTGTCAAGATGTGTGACAATTTTGGATAATGCTGATCTAATACGTTGACATTGTCATTTTATCTATTAAATTGGGGCAAATTAGCAGGTCCTGATATTGCAGACCTGGAATTTTACTGTGCAAATAATTTAGCCATTTTCTGCAGAATTTATTATAACATGAAACGTAATAAATGGTATATCAAAAATTTATATTATCCCAATTAAATAATTGGATTGCATGAGTTCAGATACTTAGGCAAATTAATTCAGAATTTATACTCATTTACCCTGACAGGTTCACAGATGTTTGGGGGACATATATGAAAATGATAATCAATTATTAAATTTGACATGTAAATCTAATAAAACTAATCATGCACACATATGTGCAAAATAGAAACATCTAAGTAATTTATGAGGTTTTAAAAAATAATTCCTAATGCAGGGTTTCCTCCACCTAATAAAGGTGTAAAAATTTCATACTACTTAGATGTTTCAGTTGTGTCAACTGTCCTCAGGAACAATAATGAAGCATGATTTCCATTATTGATAGTGATGATTTGATTTAAACAGAGAAGCCATTAGCTTAATTCTGTCATTGCAGCTTCTTTCTGGCTCTTAAGGAAGAATAAAGTGGCAAAGAAACCAGCTCCAAATAGATTTAAGCCAGGATTATTTCTGGATGCTTCAGGAAGACCAAGTGTGGTTTTTTCTTTCATAACATGGGTTATGTCAACATTATATTCAGATATTTTTGTTTCATTAAATTACCAAGGAACGCTCACAAATCAGGAGTCTTTGTGACTTGCTTCCCCCATCATTGCCTCAGGCTGAAACCCCATTGTGACTGCTGTGACTCTTAGTCCAGTCTTCCCATAAATAGTTGATTAATCCCCCGCTGAAGCAATGACAATGAAATGAAGTTGAGTAACATGAAGACAATAGGATGCAATTGAACATTAATGATCTCCAGCATGACAGATGACAGATGTTGAACCACAGACTTTTGCATGGAGCCACTCAGCTCTGTTACTTTGAATCCTAACAGTCTTGGTCAGGAACAGTAGTCCTATGACAGGAAAGACCATGTTGTTTAGTCATCAAAATGTCAAAAAAAAAATATGTATTAGTTTTTATGGGAATCTGCCCTATAATTTATCATACCTTTATTTCTCATGTTCATTTATCTCATTCCTTACCCTCAAGGAACATCCTCTATACTACTCTTCGGAATGTGTCCCTATATATTGTGTACTTATTCTGGACACAGTTGATCAAAGTGCTAATGAGATGCATGATTTTGCAGGCCATGCAGTCAAGGTTGGTGAGATTAAAGCCTGTGCACCAGTAGAAGTACAAGCATAATTTAAAGAGAAAAAGAAAACATAGCAGTATGCACATAGCACAGCTGTATTAGAACATAAACTAGCAGATATCTATGACATGAAACTTATCCAAGGATAGAGAGTATTGCTGCAATAAAGGGCCTTGGAAGGCATATAGTAAGACATTTCCCAAATGTATTCTAAAGGACAGTTTATTAGCATTATAAAGACACTTCTGGAGAAAAAGATTCTGTTGTCAGATAAGTTTGGGAAACATATCTGCTATCTTTTTCTTGGAGAGTCATGAAGTAAAATTGATATAGTAGAGTTTGTAAGAAGTCCTGAAGTAAAGAAGCTATTGATTCTAGCATTTCCTAGACCTTCCTGAACATAGAACCCTTTTTTCCTAGGAAGGCCTATCAATAAAGTTCCTTGCAACAACACTCTTTTTAAACCTGCTCTAGTACCTCGTTTATTTAATAGAGGAGACCGAGATCCAGAGACTAAACACTATGCCCAAAGGCACTGGGCAATTTTTTTTTTTTCTTTTTGGTATGTGGGTAGCTCCCTGGCTGGGAATCGAACCCAGGCCGCAGCACTGACAGTGCCAGCGCCGAAGCCTCAAGCCACTACACCATCAGGGAACTCCCTAAACACTATGCTCAAAGGCACTGGGCAATTTAATAGCTGAATTAAGATAAGACGTCAAAGCTCCTATGTACTTTGATTTTTAGAGGCTTTAAAATTTTGAGATCACTTAATACAAGTCCCTCGGTTTACATTGGGGCAACTGAGATCCACCAGTTGCTTTGCAAAGTCAGATGAGTCACTCTTGAAAGTTCTAGGAATAGAATTAGAAATTTTGTGCTTGAAGGACAGTGTCATTTGTTTTATAACTCTAGTGTCTCACACAGTACTTAGAAAATATAGGTAATAAATGGCCCAAACTGAATGGCTGGAAAATAAATTAGATAAATGACAGATATAATAGATGCTGATCAGAATGAGTGCATTACTAGTGAATAACTCATACAAAAGATTTTCACTCCCTTACCTTGTAAGGAATACAACCTAGCTCTACAGTTTGAATGCAGAATGGATTCTTTTTTTTTTTTAATCAAAAAACACATCCATAGCCATTTGAGCTATAAGAACACATGCATGTCAGACTAATTTCCACAGTATTTCTATACTGAGGGCATGATTCTAGCAGGTGAATTGGCAGTTACAGTATGTCCAGGGGTTGTCCAGAAGTCAAAACTGGCAAATGGAAATGGAAGACAGGAAAATGTAGAGAGTTCACTACACCTGTAGGAGTAGAAAAATAGAAGAAATATTATTTTAGAGGTAAAAGATCAGTGACTGGAAATTATTACATAAAATGTGTAGAATAGGTCCAAGGGTAAACATTTAATTTTTAAAATCAAAATGCTCCAAATAAACAACCAATTAAAATAAAGAGAAGAAAACACTTGACAAAAAAAAATGCTCACCCTGAAAATCTGCAGAGAAAAACATGGAAAATAAGGAATGGGGCTTCCTTCTGGAGGGGCTGGCAATTGGGAGACTCTCGGTCCCAGAAGGACTCAAGGAAGCCAGCAAAAGACAAAGGAATGATGAAGTCGAGTTCCACTTCTGTTTCATTAAGGACCAGCAATAAAAGGTGTTAAAAAGTTCTTAATTTTATAATATGCTAGGTAGTTACAAATGGGGGCGAAAGCTGCAAACAGACTTGTATGTTTAGAATCAGGAAGGGAGATGCAAAGTCTTGCATATATGTCCCTTCCCCCACAAAGACTCAGGGAAGAGAAGACCTAGGGGAGGGCAGGAACTAAGAAGGAGCAGAGACTAATAATGGGGCTAAAAGAAAGATAACAAATATGGGGCTTCTGCTCCAGGCCCCAGAAGTGATCACCTCCAGAAAGTACAGGTTCATCAAAGGTCCCCAGGCGATTCTCCGGCCTTCAGCCCCTTCACACACTGCATGAGAATTCTGGCTCGGCAGTCTGATTCGATTTCTAGTCAGTATGAGCCAGACTGACGGGCATGGTTTGGATTCTGCATTCACTTTTCTCTGTCATGGGTCTTAGCCTTCTCTTAATGTCTGGGCTGAATGCCATCTTTGAAGTCAGTTTGGAATCCTGGATCTCCTATCAACTAGTTGTGTGCGCTTGCACAAATCACTTCTATTTCTCCATCTGCCAAGGGGGATGATAATACCTATCTCCCAAGGCAGTAGTGAGCATTAAAAATGAGACTGTGTCTATGAAGGGCTCTGCCTGGTCCCTAAGAAAGTTACTCTTTAAATAATAGCTAGTACTACTTATCCTGAACAACTTTTGCAAATGATAATGAAAAGGAACTCACCATCAGTTTCTGCAGCTTTTGAATTTAATGAATAATGTTTTAACCTTTTACACATGTAGCTACAGTTAGCCATGACGTGAATCTCCACTGTGTGACCTTGGGCGCCTTGCTTAACCTCTCTATGCCTCTTACCCTACCTGTAAAGGAGGGTTAATAATAGAACCAATCTCATAAAACTGATAGGAGGATTGAATTACTCTTTGTAAAGCACTTAGATCTATGTCTGGCATACAATTAAATGCAATATGGGTGCTTGTTTAGATAAAATGACCTGTTGCAATGATCCAGAATGTAGATTAGCCACTCCTCCTTATTCTCAATTTGCTCTTCAGTGCTTGTCCCAGAGAGTGAGCAGGGACAGAAGGAGGAGGATACATTCAAAGGAGTCGCTGTTGCCTTTGATATTGGAGCTATCTAAGTTTGAAATATCAGAGGCAGAAACCAAAAACAAAAACAAAATCAAACAAAAGGCCTTACTAGGTAGTAAATTTGATGGTGTCATTATAATTTGAGGTTCAATTTTAGTTACAGACACATACAGCATGTCCTCTAATAATACTGTTTTATTCAATGTCATTTCATTGTAACATTGAGTAGGAAAAAAGTTGATCCCTGGGGGACCCACTGTCTATATGAAGTTACACATTCTCCCCCTGTCTGTGTGGGTTTTCTCCACATACCCTAGTTTCCTCCCACATCCCAAGATGTGCACATTAGGTGCATTGGTATGTCTGAACTGTCCCAGGCTGGGTGTGAGTGTGACATGCCTTGCAATGGAAGGACGTCCTGCCGGGGGGACCCATCTTATGCATTTGAGCTGCTGGGAGAGGCTCTGGCCATCCACAGCCCTGAACTGGAATGAGCAGGTTGGGAAAGAGTTACTTGTTTTTATTAATCTTTCTTAAATGTATGTACAGCTCACATTTACCTCAGTGCTTAGTAGTGGAAATGTTTTGGGTCTTTATTTAGAAGTTTGGTGATTGTGTGTGTGTGTGTGTGTGTGTGTGACCAGAAATATGCCTTAGGAACATAACTCTTCTTTGTAACAGCCTGGGGTAAATTGGTTTTCTTATATGACATTTTGCTTAAAATTGCAGTTTCCAAGAACCTGCCAGTGATGTTAAGTGAGGACTTGCATTTCAGCGTTCATTTTCAGGGAATGCTCCTCTTTTCCTTGCAGGCCCCTTTCCCTTCCTAGTACTGAGGTTTTTGAGAAGACAAATCATTTGTCATGTTTCTTTTCATGAGCTGAGAAGCAGAAGAAAGGGAAGCAGTCTTAGGGATGTGCTAGACTGTTCTATGGTAAACTTGGGCTGGAAGCTACCTTTTTCAGAATGCCCTTCCTGTGTGGTTCTGGGTTTGAGGTCGGCAAACGTGAAGATGCATGACCTTTGGAGGCAGAAGTGAAGCCACCATGCTCTGAACATCGCTGCAGGTTGGAAGCCATGAGGTAGAGGCAGGGGTGCCAGTGGATTCCAGTTCGTCCTTGCTCTTTCTTATTGCACATCCAGTACTCCCTACTGCTAGCCCTCTGACCGACAGCAGCCCCAGGCCCACTCTCAGATGCTTCGTGCAAACTCACGGAGGTAGTAGCTGCTAAGAAGCTGACTTCTGCTCCAGTCTCCCAGCCAGTTATTCCAGCAGCTTCCAGACTGGGCTCTGGGCTGCGTAGTGACCCTACAGCTCTCTGATCTTTAAACAGTTCTTTTTGGATCTTTATGAACTTAGTTACTTCCCCAGTTGAGCAAATCCTCATCCTTATGATAAATTCCTTCTTCCATAATACTCACAGTGGCTCTGCTTCCCTGATTGAACCCTGACGGATACAAGAAATCTTTTATCCAAGCTACAGGAAGGCCATGGGACCTATCCCTGTCTCCCAGTGGAGACCCTTCACACTCATACCTAATCGTCTACATGTCCACCAGAATTAGAGCCTTTGTTTCTTAAACAGTAATTAGTTTTTCAGTCTGTTCGACCCTGTGCCAAGGAAACATCGGGGATAAGACAGTCTTTAGCCTAATGGAATTCACAATTCAGTTGTGGAGTTAAGACCCAACATACATCAAAAAACGATGCTGAATGGTAAACCAGGGTCATGCTCCCCAAGAAGCACACAAGATAGTATGTGAGAAAAGGTTAGAAATTTTACTGATATTTATTTTATCTCATTCTTTTCATTTCTGACTTAAGGTGTGTTTTATACTGTACAAAATATAAATATATATATGTGAGTATATACCAATGATTTTTATTTTCTGATAGGAGTGTGTGATTAGAAAAGCTGGGACCACTGTCCCAGGCATGTGACAGCACAGTTTTAGTACCATTAGGAATTCAGAGCAGGGAGATTGTACTGTGCTGTGGAGGAAAAAGGATTTCAGCTGGTGCCCTTCCTCTCTGACATCACCTCTTACTGCTGCCCCCTCAAAAGGCTCTTCCTCCCTACCTGTGCTCACCTCTACCTTGGGATTTCTTCACTGGTTGCTCCCTTGGCCTGAAATGCAATTTCCTCCCACTTTTCCAGGCCGCCTCCATTGTGCTATTCAGCTCCTGTTCTATTAGATGTTTTATGTTCCTTAGTTGTTTGTTTGGAAATTCCAGGAATTTAGGAACTTCCCTTTTACCAGGCATGTCCAACCAGCAGCCCAGAATGGCTTTGAATGCAGCCCGACACAAATTCGTAAAACATTAATTTTTTGGCAACCTTTAAAAAAAAATCTCATCAGCTATTGTTAGTGTTACTGTATTTTATGTGTGACCCAAGACAGTCCTTCCATTGTGGCCTAGGGAAGCCAAAAGTTTGGACACCCCTGATCTATATTGTTCCTACCTACATATGTCTCTGGTACCTAGAATGTGTCTGGCACTTAATAGATACTCAAGAAATTTCAATTGAAGGAAAGAAAGGGAGGAGGAAAAGGTAGATGGAGGGACCCTTCACACAAAGGGAGAGTAGACACTGTTCTCCAAGGAACACAGCTCTTTTGCCTCCTGCTAATTTGGACTCTTTGGGGGAAAATTGTGTCCTCCAAAAGCTGTGGCAACAGGCCTGCTACATTTTGTTTCTGCTCTGAAATTGTGGTATCCGCTGTTTTGCAGTAAGCAGGTGGCTTACTTCCCCAAAGGGTGGCTTTCATTACAATCCAGGTTTCAGGCAGTACCTGAGTCAGCTCAGAATAAAAGCCCAGAGGCCTCACCAGCCCCGACCAGCCGCTGATGCCGGCTCCCTGCCCCAGGGGGGAAGCAGTTTTCTGTTGATTTTAGTTGGTGTTGCTTTTTTGTTTCCTTGTGCAATTTCAGCAGCTTGGCTGAACAAGCTATTCCAAATGTCCAAACACCTAGGTCTTTTAATTCTGAGGTGGTGTTCCCATTCCTCCTCACCATCATGTTTCATTACTTCCCTACGACATCCACTGAAGGGAGAAAAAGAGGTATTATACCTCCATGATCAGAGATACCTGTACTAGTCAGATTCCTTGGTGTCTCTAAGTGGAATCCATTGGTTGCCATATGAGTATGTACTCTTTTCTATTTATTTGGCAACCATATACCAATTTATTTCATTGATTCAAAGTGATTTTCATTCATTTCTTTATACAGCAAATGTCTATTGTACTTACTATGTGCCAGATACTTTTGTAGATACTAGAAATAGAGTTGACCACACTGCAACATTTAAAACTGGGACTGTGGTATCTACCAGGGACCAGATAACTGAGCACCCGAGCTTTGCCAGTCATAAATTTATTTCTTGTTTCTCTAAATAGGTTATAAGTTCTTTGAAGGAAGGGGCAAATTTTAGATATCTGGGTCTTGCTAGTGTTCAGTAAATATGTATTTACTGCTTGGTTGACTGAAGTTCTTACTCAGGCTGATCTTAAGCTAAGAAAACCAGTATCATCACCGTAAAAAATTAAGACTTTCAGGAAACACCAAATGCTTACCAGGTGTTCCTATCTTCACAATATCCTTTGACTAGGGACTTACAACTTTCATTTTGTGGCCAAGAAAACCAAGGGCCCAGGTTAAACTGAGCTATATGGCCAGCAACTAGATTTGAAACCCAATTCTCCTTCTAGAGTCCATGCTCTATGCTGCACTTGGTCTTGTCTGGAGGAGCTTTGATGTCAGGAACAGTACCTAGAATGATGCCTGGCACATAGTAGATGTTCATTAAGCATGGTGACACATGTATGCAGCACTGTGTCAGGCCCAGCCTGCCCCAGCCATGCTAAACAATAGGCAATGGGACTGAAAACCTACAGACACAGGTTAGCCTATTTCTGTGAACCAAGTCTGATGTTTTCTTGAAGCACAATCTCCCACTAGTGGTTTAGAATTAGTAACTAGCCCTGAGCTTGGTATCTCATGTACCTGGGGGTGAATCAGAGGCTCCTGAGGACTCACTGACCTTCCCTTCCTCTTTGGACTTCCTGCAGCTCTCCCTTGCCCCCCTCCCTGCCCACTGTATACCTCCTCCTTAGGTTCCTAAAGGCCTGTCCTGACCCTCAGTCTGGTTAGTGGGATCCCTCATTTGCCATGAGCTCTCTCCTCCCAAAACCTGGACACCTCTTTTCTCTCAGCAGAGGACTAAGGACTTGCTTCAACCTACACACACCTCTCCAGCCCCAGGACCCACCACTAGATCATTTCCATGTTTCACCACACCTGCAGCCTCCTGCTTCTGCATCTCTTCACACAGTACCAGGTCCTTGGAAGTCAGTACCAAAAGAGAGAACTGAAGTTTGCAATACCTCTCTGATACTGGGCTTCGGATCATTTCCTCAGTTTCACCACTGAGTCAGCTTTTCCACCTACAGCCTTCCATTGCTTGCATGTTCACCTCCCTCACTGCCTGTTCTTTAGGCTTCAGTGGACCAGATAACTGAGCACCCAAGCTTTGCCAGTCATATCACCACTGCTGTCTGCAGTGTTCAGTTGACAGGTAATACCCACAACCCACTCTTTTCAGCACATTTGTCCTGTTCCCCAGCTGCTAATGTCCAGGTGCTATATAATTTGTCACTCTAGGTTACTTGATTCATCTTAGCAAGTTTGCTCTGCTGCTAACTTGTGACATACAGGATGCAAGTAAGTCATCTCAGATAGAAGCCAAAAGTGCACTGAAATACTCAATGATGTCAGGCCAGGAAACACCCCTAGAACATGACTTTTCTGCAGAAGTCCATTATAAGTGTCTCTTACCAGTTCGATCTCTCAAATGTCCCCAGACTCAAGTGGGTCAGAGAAATTCCATAGTGCTGGCACTGACACTCAGTGCCCTTCTCTCCCATGCTTCACTTTACCCAGAAGATCAGCTTTATTAGTTTCCCAAAAATGTTTTTCCCATAGTGTGTCCTGAAAGTGTTTCCCTTCAACAAAGAAAAGGAAATTCTGCCTTAAACAAAATTATATAGGCCTTTTGCTGCAGGACTTTTCAGAGCCTTTACTATGATCATGATCCTTCTTGGGATGTGATATGTAGTTTCCTTATTTTTTTTTTTTTTTTTTTTTGTATGTGGATAGTTCCCTGGCCGAGAATCGAACCCAAGCCGCAGCGCTGACAGCACCAGCGACGAAGCCTTAAGCCACTACACCACCAGGGAACTCCTGGTTTCCCTAATCACATGGCCATGGAACCTCTTTATTTCAGAGGATATCCACAGAGCAGTATCCACAGAAAACATTTTTGGAAAATGCAAGTTGAATCCATACTATTGTATTAAGGAGAAGGCCATCTTAAAACATTTTAGTGGTTGATTTTTTTAAAATATCTGCATATCTTTACACTCAAAAGTCTTTTAACTTGGCAGTTTGAAATTAATGCACCAGCTTCTCTACATTCTACTCATTCTTTTGAGCCCTGAAGATTTTTCTTATAAATTTACTTGTGAACATGCAAAATCTCCAGGTGGTGCCGAAGGCAGGGTAGATATGCTAGAAGAAGCATGTTGGGGCTGGGAAAATTTCAGGACAAAAAAACTGGCTCATGAGGAGAATGGTCAGAGGCTCACTGCTCCAGTAGCATCCAGCCCAGAATTTG
Organism: Lyroderma lyra; assembly: GCA_004026885.1. Lineage (NCBI taxonomy): Eukaryota > Metazoa > Chordata > Mammalia > Chiroptera > Megadermatidae > Lyroderma > Lyroderma lyra. The sequence continues at coordinate 61,058 of PVJL010000369.1, read as the reverse complement.
ACTGTGTATTAAGGGGTCCGGGAAAGGAAGAATGTGCCAATAGAGAGAAGGGCATTAGTGTCAGGGTCAGATTCATACTCTGGTTTAACCCACCGTTTATTGTCCAAGGCCTTGGGGTAGACGCATGGCTATGAATAACCTACCTCTGTTATTTGAATGCTTCTAATTATTATCCAATTAAACCATTAAAACGAGAGAGATAGAGTCAGACATGAACCAGATAGATGCCTCCTGCTAGAAAAACAAAGTACTTTGTATACCTACTAAAAAATGGAACCTGAATCTTATTAGGCCTCCATATGGAACAATCAGTTTGCATTCAGAGGACAAAGAAACATGTTAAGTCATACCCTGGGGAGACAATCAGCAAAATCCAGAATTGAAAATCTCAATAGGACAATTGACTAGTTTGTCAATACTGCATGAGGGGGGAAAAGGTGAAGAGGGAACCTGTGGAATTAGAATAACAGACTAGAACCATGTCAGTCAGTCATATGTAATGTGTGGATATTATTTGGATCCTGATTCAAATAAATCAACTCTAAAAATATTCATGAGTCAATGAGGGAAATTTGGACACTGATTGCATATTTGATAATAAGGAAATACTGTTATTATTTTAACTGTAATAAAGCTATTATGGTTATATTGTTAAAGTCATTATATTTTATATATAATTTCACAAATGAAATTATATGAAAGTTGGTGGAATTTGCTTCAACGTAATCTAGGACAGAGGGAAATGGATAGAAGATTGCCTATATATTAGTAATTTTCAAAGCTGGATGATGGGCAAATTGTGGTTCATTATACTATTTTTCCTGTCTGAAATTCTCTATAACATAAAGTATAAAAAAGGGGTTAGGGAAGGCAAGCTAGTCATACCATATGAGCTCCTAAAATTAGAAATTAGCCAGTTGAAAGTTTTCATTTCAGGGTTGCATTTGGTGATACAATCATGGGGACATAAATCAGAATATGTGTGTCTTTAGGTACTTGTGGTCAGAAGGTAATGTTCTTGCAGTTCAGTCATACCACAGAGTCTCTCTTTCTGGGTTTCCAGAAATTACTCCAACCCTTTTCTGGTTTAACCCAAGCCCTTCATAGAGACACACGTAGCTACTTCCCCCTGGTCTGATCTCAGTCTCTGTATCTACCATGTGCATGGAGAGGGGTGAGGGAGACTTAGAGAGACAAATGAAGACACGTGAGTCCTCAAGGCGAGAGCTCCTTAAGTAGGCTGTAACTGTTAATTCATGACATAGAAACACAAAAACTCCAGGGAGCTTGGAGAAAGTTTTGGTGAATCACATGAAGTCTGTCATAAGCAAAAGTAATACCATTGATGCTCGGAGAGGCTCCTACAGAAGTAGGGATGGGTTTTGCCAAAGACAGCTATCTGGGAGGAGGCTGGTCACGGCCTTGCGGGTAGGATGCACTCTGTGGCCAGAAAAGAGAAGAAATTGGATTGGCCCTTCCAGGATTTGTGTCTTTAGCTCTGCTACAGAGTTACCTAACCCTTGATGACATAATATGGAAAATCTCTCTGTTTAAGGGAACGGGGAGGGAGACTTTGATCTCTTGCTCAGGGATTTTGCCCAGTTTCACTGATAAATGGACCCAACCTCACATTTGGATCCTCAGAAGAAGTTCTTCCCAGTCTGAATCAGTGCCCAAACGTGGATTCACAGTATGGATCCTATGAAAAGCCATTTCCAGTAGTAACTGTGGGAAATCCATGGCCTGCGTCACTGGATGATTAACATCGCTGACGCTTTCCATTTAATCATCAAGGTAATATCGTAGTTCATTTAAAAAGAAAAGTATTTAGCTGTACAAGCTTGTGCAGCTTAGATGAGCCTGGCGCCTTTTCTCAGAGACCTTTGGCGTTTGAAGAATTAGCGTTCCAGTGTCACCTATTCTTGAGGAGGCCCACTAGGTCATTTTGTGTAAGCACAAATTTAAATCCCACATTGCCAGATGGAGACATAAACCACTTAGCCAAGGAACAGACCCAGCTGGCTGACCACCTGGCACGTGCATCTCCAGGCAGCCTTATAGCTCTTGTGGTTGCATTTCCTCCTTTGGCGGGGGCGGGGGGGGGGGGGGGAATTTTATGTTATGAGGGTATCATCAAGGTTGGAGAGCCTAGAGGTTTTGGATTAAACTGCTTGCAAACATCACAAGCCTACATATAAAACTGCCTTTAAAAAAAAAAAAGGCTTTTTAGTGAGAAACAGTATCATTTAAGGTTCTTGCAGAAAAAAAAGAAACCAGTTTTTAGCTAATTTAAACAAAACGGAGATGTGGAATGATATGAGGAGTACTTCACTTAAGTCAAAGGAAGCTTAAACAACTATCCTTTTTTTTTCCCCTTCGGAATTAACCATTGTTTTTATTTTAGTAAAGTTTCCATCTTTTCTATGTTTGTAAACTGTTTACGTTACACAAGCAGTATGGGAATATGTTGTCACTTTTTAATTTTAAAAACACATTGTACAACAAACTAGAGCCCTCCTTAATTGGACAACTCAATTTTTATCCCTCGTCCCTAAGTAAAGAACTAACGTGTTTGAGGAGTCATCTTTATTGAAAAAGAAGAATCAACCAATTCTTTGGCAAGACGTGAGTGAAGGTGGCCTGGAACTTTAGGAGCCACCGCTCTTGGCCCTGTAGCCCTGTCATGAGACGACCGTGCTCCAATCCACTTGTCTCTTCCAGTCACGTTTTCAAATACCCGTGAGAGAGAATTGGACTGGCCAGCTTGTCAGATGTCTCTCTAGCTGTGGATAGGAAACTGCACCATAGTCATTGGAGGTTGGTTGTGAGCCAGAAGCCACTACAGTTTGTACCCGTTAGAAAAAGGAGGACCCTTTTATACTGCCCCAGTAATGGGAATCCAGCTAAAGCTGTGGACGAAGGGGAAACATACTCAAGCATCTCACAAAAACTGCAGTTCTGTCTGTAGCACAGTTTTCTGATCACCACTGTTCTCTACTCGTCTGGGAGAACTGGCCCTTCCTCTCCTGTCCATATCACCCAGGCCTACTCAGAAACAGGGCTCCTTATGCCTGCTTGTGTGCTATCCATTGTGCAATGAAACTGTCTCTAATGTGGGAGAGGAGAACTTAGAATACACAGGCCCACTCTCCATCAGAGGGTCTGGCCCTGAAGAAGGAAAACCCATCGTGAGCCACACGGACGTTTTTCTCCCACGCAAGTCAGCACTAGATTTTAATTACCCAACTCTCTCCTAGGAATGGTTCACCTAAGAAATAAATAGGGCATTGCCATGACTATTGCTGCCTTCCCTGGCATTCTGGTCCTGATAGGACCCAGAGTTTGGCACAAAGTGCTTCTAAAGCAACAACTCATTTGTTACAGGATGAAACAAAATATGACATTATGCCTGCATCTTCATCTCTGTATTGAAAAACAAAAAAGAGAAAAGGTGAAATACTGCCATTTGCGACAAAATGGATGGACCTGGAGATCATCATGCTATGCAAAATAAGCCAGACAGAGAAAACCAAGAACTGCATGACTTCACTCATATGCGGAATATAAAACTGAAAGCAACAAAGAAAAAACAAACAAACAAACTCATGGACATAATCAGTAATTTAAGGGTTATTTGGGGGTAAGGGGCGAGTGTGTGGGAGGAGAGGGAGGGGGCAGGAGAGCAGGGACGAGGAGCCAAATAATATGGTGACAGAAAGAGAACTGACACTGAGTGGTGAACACATACTACAACACATAGACGATGCACTGTAGAACTGTACACCTGAAACCTTTGTAACTCTTGATAACCAATGTCACCCCAATAAGTCTAACGATAAAAATATTGTTTTTATAAAAAACAAAAAAGAACAAGGGAGAAAAAAAAAGAATTCACATACAACTTTAAGACTACAGAGTTCAGTGGTAAAACTGATAAAATTAAGATTTTAAAACCAGCATTGCTCAGTTAAGTCTACTGTTCCTGCCTGTGTGTGCTTATCTTGTTCATATTTGGCCAGAATTATCATTATAATCTTTATTGTCATTTTTAATACCCAAGATTTATTAAAAGTACCAGGCACTAGACTAAAACCTTTCAACATATTATCTTATTTCTCATCTTCTCAGCCGCCCAGTGAGGTGGGTACAGTCGTTATCCCCATTTTACAGATAAGGAAAGTGAGGCCCAGAATAACAAACTTGCCTAAGGTCTTTCTGCTGGTGAGTGATGAAACATGAATTTGTCTGACTACAGAACATAACCTCTTAACCACTATAAAATGTTACGTCAGTCCAAAGAAAACTGGCCTGCATGGAGCTGGAACATTGAACAAGACTCAATGTTGCCACATACAGAGGAAGCTACATGTCCCCCTCAAGCTGAAGAGACTTTGGAGGCTTACAAGTATTGTTGCATTTGTATTCAGACCTTCAGGCTTTGGATAAAGAATGCTAACCCTACCATTAGTCTGGCTTAACGTGACAGTCAGGCTCTAACACTAGCCTCTAATAAACAGACTCTTTTAATTTAACTTATCGATGGCCTGGGAAGACATCAGAATGCATTGGAACAATCCTGGGAGGATGCTCTGAGTTCTGCCCTGCCCATTAGGGGCTGTAAATTTGTGCAAACAACCATAAAATTAAACCGACTCGAGGAGGGACATTGATTTCCAATTGGCATAGTTCACCAGATGCTGTTTGGTCTAAGAACTGCTTGACCTCTGCTAGTGACGCCACCTGCCCTTGTCTTTGCAGGGTGTATTCCCAGCAGGGAAGGCCTCTCCATTAATACTTGCTGCTGGAACTTGGACTGAAGGCGTGGCAGGTTCCCCATATGTTGCATGGGAGAGGCCAGCCACACCCGGGGTTGGATTCACCCTCTTATCCAACCCTAGGGCTAAAGCTGCCTTCAGGAGATTACAGAAGCTCCCACCCCCAACTAATTAAATAGGTGGACTCCTGCTGCTAAAGGGGAATGAGGGCGGAAGAAACAGAGGATGTCTGGTTGAACTAGGACCTGGGTAAGTAGCTCACAAGCCAGACTCAGAAATCATCGATGTGTGCCTGAACAGTCTCTAATGGGTCTATGCCTGAGACCTGGAGTTCTGTTTATTTTTAGCCAACTTTGTAGTTTTCAAATCTTACAGTCTAAAACATTTGTCATAGAAGTTTTACACATTACTAAAAGTAATATCTATTAATGAGTGTATCTTAGAATCATTCTTGCCCACCAATCCTTGTGCTAAAATATCGGAATAAAAGTGACTAAAGACACTTTTTTTCTCATGGGACAACCTGAAAATGATCCTACCACTTTAAAAGTGTGCGCGTGCACACTCATATGGACATGTAAAGAACAGACTTCTAGATTCAAAGCTATGTGTCTGCCTAAATTACCAGTGTTTAATCTAAATGGCCATGCAGTTGTAAATTTAGATAGGAATAAAAATCAGGGTTTGGGTTAAGAAAAGAAACTTTTAGAGTTTTTCAGGAGTTCAGCCTATGAGTGAGTTATTAGATGTCCTGTTTTCCATTCTTTGTTTTTGCTACAAATAGTTCAGAAAGAAAGAGAACCTGAGATGCAAAGAAGACAGTTGTAATAATAGGAAATTAGACTAAATTAAAATGATACTAAGTCACAGCACAACTTGGCCTCTTTGCCTCCAACTTTTGACATTCTAATTAGGGTAAATGATTATGCAAATCTAGTCAGTCACTCATTTCTCCCCCTCAAGCTACAATGCCTGTGATTATTTAAGTGAGGACTGTTGATGGCATAATTAAAACTCTCCTAAACATTAATTGGGAATTGGAGGACAGCCTCCAAGATGCCCTAATTTGTAAGCAGCACAGCACAGCTGCCCTTTTGTCCTCCCAGCCACCAGGACGCCTTGAGTTTCCCATCAAGTATAATAGAATGTGACATTTGAGGTATTCTCAAGCCTCGGTACCCATGATGGAGTAGAAGACGTAGACTGACACCGAGGATCACCTCCTGGGTACGTTCAGCTAAGGAAACAGGATTTCAGGTGGATTGAAACATGGGGTACAAAACACCTGAGTTTGGGGGCATATATAAAACAAAATTGGTCATGTGTTGATAAAAAGCTGCATGATGGGTACATGACATGGGGAGGTGGGGGAGGTGGGGGTGGTGGGGTGGTGAGGACGTGGGAAGGAGGCCAAAAGGGTTAACTATAGTATTTGCTTTGCTTTTATGCATGTTTGAAATTTTCCATAATAAAAAAATTTTAATGAGTAAACAAGGAGGACATTAAATTGAGGTGATTATGGAGTTCCCTGGTGGTGTAGTGGTTTAAGGTGTCAACGCTGGCGCTGTCAAAGCTGCGGCCTGGGTTCAATTCCCAGCCAGGGAGCTACCCACATACAAAAAAATAAAAGTAAACTGAGGTGATTCTAATGCCTTAGCCACCTAGATAAGCAAACTAAAACCTAAGCCTGTAAATACCTCAAGGTTGAGAAATCAAAACCTAACTACAATCAATCACAAATAGCCAATTAGCCTTTCCCAAATAATGCAACTGCTTAAGATATAACCAATCAAAAATTTCCTTCTATGCTTCCAAGTCTTCTTCATAAAAGTGTCTCACCCCTAGCTCCTGTCAGTGGAGTGCTCCTAACCACTTCTGTTTGGCACTGCCTGATTGATATCAATTTTTGTTCACATAAACTCCTAAATTTTTAAAATATGCCTCAGTTTATCTTTTAACACCATCAGAAAATAACATCTATCATGAGAAGGAAGTTCTTAGTAAAAGTCAACTTGTGGTTATCCTCTTAAAGGAGAAGAGTCATAGAGTACCTAATCTCAAAAATGAGTATGCTGTTCTATTACTTCTTATCTCATTAACATCATATCCCCACATCCAGCCTTGACTCTCCCCATGTTTGTCTGAGGTTGGAATGAAGAGTAAAGACTGAAGCGAGACTAGCAGAGAAATGGGGTCAGGTGGGAGTCACAAGAGGAGAAACTGACAGAGTTGGTGAGATCCCCAGATAATCCATCTAGAGAATAATTGAGAGTTGATTATGAATTAATTCCATTCAATTAAAAGTTCAAAAACTTAAGTTAACCCTCCTAAATTAAAAAATGTTTTAAAAAGCCTTGTAGTCAAGGGACAAATTGATGATTAACAAGCTCTCCTTGGCAGCCATGAGTAAAGATCCAATAGAAGAACCAGTCGTTAGTCTCAGTTCTGTAGGTGGATTTTTTTTTTAAAGATGGGGAGCCCTTTGTCTACAGGAATCATAGCACAGAGTAGCTACAAGCCTTGGAAATCACTCATCTTCCTTGGTGCAGAATGTTGCTTTTGTCTTTATCTTTTAGGATTATTCCTGTCTGGGTGACAATAATTAATGAGCTAGTAAAAAGCCACCATGGCCAGGTTGTACCCAGTGTTTCCTAGCTTTGTTAGGAAAACTTGAGAGAATCAGTGTGGGCTAATTAATTGGTCTTCAGGTAGTAACTAAATCAAAGGTGTCTTGAGTACCCTGGGAAGCCGGAGTCTCCTCTTTCCTGAGAATCAATCAGCTCAAGATTGATGAAGGGCTACTAAGGTCAGGCTTAGAAACACAGAACCATCTGCCAACTCTCTAGGGCCGGTACCTGCAGTAGAGCAATTTTAGAAGAACAGGTGTTCACTTTTAACTTACCTCTCCTTTATTTTATGCTGAAATCATGATTTTTAGCTAGAGAGAGCCTCCAGTTGGTTGATTAAATTCACAAACTGTGTATTGTAACTTAAAATAACCTGGCCCAAAGGTATTGTGATAACCTCAGTCGGCTCTCGCACAAAGTCATAAACCTCTCGTCTCTGAGAGAAGCATTCTGGCCTGTCGAGAAGCATTTGGCAGCATCAAGAAACAATGACTATAATGCATTGCCCCAGAAGGGCTGTATAGACTGAATGTGCCTCCCAGAATTCCTATGTTGAAACCTAATCCACAAATACCAATGTGATGGGATTTGGAGGCGGAGGTCTTTGGGAAGTGGGTCATGAGAGTGGAGTCCTCATGAATGGGATTGGTACCTTTATAAAAGAGGCCCTGAAGATCTCCCTTAGCTTTTCCACCATGTGAAGACACAGGAAGAAGACAGCTGCCTTTGAACTAGGAAGTGGGCTGTCACCAGCATGAAATTTACCAGTGCCTTGATCTTGGACTTTCAGCCTCCAGAATAATGAGAAATAGATATTTGTTGTTTATAAGCTAACTAGACTGTGGCATTTTGGTTATAGCAGCCTAAACAGATGAACAAATGAAGAGCTAAGCCAAAGAACAATGCTTTACTCTTTGAGTGTAAAACAAATCCAGTTTGGTTCATCCACTTTGAGCATATGCTTGAGAGCCTACAAAGTATTTCAAAGCTGACACTTAAATGTTTCCAGGTTTTTGAAAATATCTTCTGGTTCAGTAGGCTAAGAACATTTTCAAAAGTTTTTGATGATCTATAAGCACATCCATATGTTTGTTGATGATGGTTTAATGACAGTAGTTGCATTTCCTGTATAAAAAAAATTCAGCATTTACACCAAGTTTTCTTCTCTTAAATGAAAATATTTCTTGCTTCTGCTAACCATCCCTGTCCCCAGTTTTCCAAGAAGGTGAGAAATTCTCCTAAACACTCTTATGATAGATTGTATTTTTCCAAAAATGGCTGCTGTTAAATATACTCCATGTCGTATACTCTTGTTACAACATGACATTAACAGTCCTCCATCAAGAGGTGAGATGTGTGTTCCTACCCCATAAGCCTGGACAGCCTTTGTAAAAGCCTAGACCAGTAAAATATATTATAGCAGAGGTGAAACTATGTGACTTCCTAGTGTAGTCATTAGAGGTGATAGAGTTTCCACTTGGATCTCTCAAGGCCTTGGGAGCTAAGCCAACTTGGAGGAAATCCAGCTATTCTAAACCTGCCATGCTGGAAGAATCATGTGGAGAGACTATATAGAGATAGATAAAGATATCCAAAGAGCCCTAACTGTTCCAGCTCCGAGCTGTTTTGAGTGTTCCCAGCACAACCTCACGTGTGTGAAGAAGCTTGAATGATCACAGCCCTGCCTTTATAATGGTCACAGCCCTGCCTTTGAGCTACCCCCAACATCAAATGGAGCAGAAATAAGCTTTTCCCACTAGGTCTTGTGCAAATTCCTGACCCACAAAATCTGTGAGCACAATAAATGTTTTCAGATTGATTTTTAAAAAGTAAATGTTAAAATTAAAACATTAAAATTCTTGTAAGAAAATTTAGGAGACACTATATACCACCTATGGTATATTAAAGATTTTTCTAACCAAACATACAAACTCAGAAGTTATATAAGAAGTAATAGACATTTGACTACATAAATACTTTAAAATGTGTTTGGTAAGTCATACAAAATATTGGGGAAAATATTTCCACCACACCTATAACAGATGCAAGGTCACTATACATAAAGTGTTTTTGCAAACCATTGACAAAATGCAATAAAAAATAGGCAAAATAGGAACAGAGTTAAGAGAAAAGAAAATACAAATGATAAGTAAATATATCAAAAGATGTTTAACTTCTCCAATTAAGTAAATGCAAATAAATAACAATAAGCCATCACTTGTATTAGCAAAATTCTGCTGGTGGGGTTATGGTGAAAAGGGCACAGTGCTAATGGCAATGTGAACAGCTTCAGCCTTTTTTGGAAAGCTATCTGACAATATCTACTAAAATGAAAAATCTATTTTTCAAACCTGAAATCCCCTTCTCTCACATCTATCCTAAAGAAAAGAATGAGGAAATAAAAAGCAAAATAAATTAAAATTGCTCTCTGTAGTATAGCTTATAATGCTAAAAATCTGGAAATAAAATAAAAGATCTTCAAAATGAGATTGAGAGGATTGATTAGAAAACAATGCAGAACAACTATACTGTGGAATAATGTTCAACCATTAGAAAAAATAAGCTAGAGAATTGAGCTAGAAGATCTATAGCAGTTGAATGTTACATGGGGAAGAAAGGAAGATGTAGAGGAGTAGATAACATGACATCATTACTTTAAAACAAACATATACAAACCAAAATCGTCTGTGTCTGTGTGTGTGTATAAACTGATGGACGATATGAACATGCATAAACATGTGGAAGAATGTACCAGGTTATCAATAACATTTTCCTGGCATGGGGAATGAGGAAGGAGGAATACTCATTGGGGAAGAAAGGGGTGAGAGTTGGTGAGAAAAGGAAATCAACTCAGTGTTTACAGGTGGAATGCTGAGCAAGTGCAAGTAGAAAACCAAGCATTCAGCACTCAATAAAAGTCCTGAGATAAGAAGGACATAAATTAGCCTTTTTGTTTGTGGACGCTGCCAAGTAAGCATCATTAAAGTCTCCCCTCCTGCAGTTGTCATGTCTAAGTCAGAGTCTCCCAAAGAGTCAAACATCTGTGGAAGCTCTTCATCAGAGGTTTGAGCTTTGAAACCACCAGTGAGAGTCTGCAGAGTCATTCTGAGCAATGAGAAACCTTCACAGACTGTGTGGTGAGGAGAGACCCAAATACCAAGTGCTCCAGAGGCTTTGGGTTCGTCATGCGTGCCACTGTGGAGGAGGTGGATGCCGCCGTGAATGCAAGGTCAGACAAGGGGATGGAAGAGTGGTGGCACCAGAGAGGACTGTCTCAAGAGAAGATTCTCAAAGACCCGGTGCCACTTAACTGTGAAATGATTTTTGTTGGTGGTATTAAAGAAGACACTGAAGAACATCACCTAAGAGATTATTTTGAACAGTATGGGAAAATTGATTGAATCATGACTGACCGAGGCAGTGGCAAGAAGAGAGGCTTTGCTTTTGTGACCTTTGATGACCATGATTTCATAGATGAGATTGTCTACAGAAGTACCATACTATGAACGGCCACAACTGTGAAGTCAGGCAAGCCCTGTCTAAGCAAGAGATGGCTAGTGCTTCACGCAGCCAAAGGGGTCAGAATGGTTCTGGAAACTTCAGTAGTGGTCAAGGAGGTGGTTTTGATGGGAATGACAAATTTGGTTGTGGAGGAAACTTAAGTGGTCAAGGTGGCTCTGGTGGCGATTGTGATAAAAGATGATGGCAGTGGGGATGGCTGTAATGGATTTGGTATTGATGAAAGCACTTTTGGCGGTGACAGAAACTACAATGGTTTTGGCAATTACAACAATCAACCTTCAAATTTTGGACCCATGAAAGGAGGAAACTTCGGAGGGAGAAGTTCTGGCCCCTGTGGTGGTGGTGGAGGCCAATACTTCGCCAAACCTTGAAACCAAGGTGGCTCTGGTGGTTCCAGCATCAGCAGTAGCTATGGCGGTAGCAGAAGGTTTTAATTACTGTCAGGAAACAAAGTTTAGCAGGAGAGCCAGAGAAGTGACAGGGAAGCTACAGGTTACAACAGATTTGTGAACTCAGCTAAGCACAGTGGTGGCAGGGCCCAGCTGCTACAAAGAAGACATGTTTTTAGACAATACTCATGTGTATGGGCAAAAAACTCGAGGACTGTATTTATCAGTAATTGCATAATGGGTTATTTTTGTTTCTGTTCTGTGGAATGTGTAAAGCATTCCAACAAAGGGTTTTAATGTAGATTTTATTTTTTGCACCCATGCTGTTGATTGTGATGCTGAATAAACTTTTTAAAAAAAAAAAAAAGATGTAAATTAGGAGTTCCCTGGTGGTGTAGTGGCTTAAGGCTTCGGCGCTGGCGCTGTCAACGCTGCAGCCTGGGTTCGATTCCCAGCCAGGGAGCTACCCACATACAAAAAAAAAAAAAAAAAAAAGGATGTAAATTAGTATAAATGGGTGGAATACGCCTTACGTAGGGCATACAGACGTGGAAGAGGCCCAGGGTATGGAATCCAAATGGGGAGAGGAGTGTATCCATATAGTGATGGTGGTAACCTGGGATGGGAATCAGAGTCCAAACAGGGAGAACAGGGCTTCCCTGCAGGGGGATATGGGGTGGAGAGATGCCAGGTGGTGACATACAGGGGGACTGATCAAATAAGTAAATACATTAAGGATAGTGGAAATGACATTTCTCACTGTTGGTGAAGGCAATTACAAATACAGAAAAGACTGGTGATGTTGAATTAGAATTGGAGTATTCATTTCAATTCATGGTTCTCAATATGTATAGGTAGATATAAAAATAAGTATGTGTGTGTATAAAAAATATATTCCCTAATCATTTCATAATGTATGTAAATCAAACCATCATGCTATATACCTTAAACTGACACAGTCCTATGTGTCAATTATTTCTCAATAAAACTAGGGAGAAAAATCATATATTCCCTAACTATGTCCACTGAGAGAGACTGGAGCAGCAATACTCAATAGACCTATCCTGGCTTCTAAATGCCGTTTTGCACTAGAGGAATCAGGGCTTCTTGGAAAAATAGCTGATTCCAGGTCTGGGTCATAGGAAAAAAAAAAGATGAGCTGGAATATCTTACTGTGCCAATAAGCAAGGGCATGCTCAAAGAATGATGTGGACAAAACCAGCCTGAATGGGCTCTCTCTAGCCAAATTTATATGTTTTGTGTATATATATGTAAGTATGTTTATGGCACATCTTTTTTATCCATTCATCTAGTTAATGGGCACTTAGGTTGTTTCTATATCTGGGGTATTGTAAATAATGCTGTAATGGACATAGGAGTGCATATATCTTTTTGTTTTTTTGTTTTTGTTTTTGTTTGTTTGTTTTGTTTTGTTTTGTTGCTTTTTGGTATGTGGGTAGCTCCCTGACTGGGAATCGAACCCAGGCTACAGCATTGACAGCGCCAGCGCCGAAGCCTTAAGCCACTACACCACCAGGGAACTCCCCATATATCTTTTTGAATTTGTGTTTTCATATTCTTTGGATAAATATCCAGAAGAGGAATTGCTGGATCATATGGTAGTTCTGCTCTTAATTTTTAAAGGAATCTCCATACTCTTTTCCAGAGTGGCTATACCAATTTACAGTCAGTCCCACCAACTGTGTACAAGGGTTCCCTTCTCTCCACATCCTCTTCTTGTCTTTTTAATAATAGCCATTCTAAGAGGTGTGAGGTGACCTCATTGTGGTTTTGATTTGCATTTCCCTGATGATTAGTAATGTTGAACATCTTTTCATATCCCTGTTGGCCATCTGTATGACTTCCTTGGAAAAATGTCTATTCATATCCTCTGCCCATTTCTTACTTGGATTGTTTGTTCTTTTGTTGTTGGGTTGTATGAGTTCTTTACATATTTTGAATATTAACCCCTTATCAGAAGTTTTACTTACAAATATCTTCTCCAATTCAATTGGTTGCCTTTTTGTTTTGTTGATTGTTTCCTTTGCTGTGCAGAAGCTTTTTTAGTTTAAGTAATCCCATTTGTTTTTCATTGTTTTCCCTTGCCTTTGGAGAGAAGACTCAATACATTAACCCGACCAGGCCTGAGGCCCTGAACCTAACTGTCCCCTAGACCTGGGCTCCTGAGCATTAAAGAGAAAAAACCAACATGACATAGAAAAATGTTAGTTCCATGCAAACAAGTGGTTAGAGTAAGATGGAACTGGGAGTCATGTCTTTCACGTACGAGGCAAAGTACCGAAACCTAGGTCCAGCGGTACAGCGGCAGGGTCGGCAATGACCGAAAATCAGTACCATGGGCTGGTAGGGTTAAGACATCAACTTTCCTCAAATTGGTTGATAGATTCAGTGCAATCTCAACAAATTCCCAGCAGGATTTTGAAAACAATGTCCTCAAGAGTTAGCCAACTTACATTTCCAAATGATCATCAACCAGAGAAGATATTAACAAACTATAGTATAATTATGCAATGGAATAGTATATAGCAATTTAAAAAACTCAACAGCAGGTATAAAGCTCAAAAACATTATGTTGAATAAATAAAGCCAAACACCAAACAGTATATGCTGTATGATTCTGTTTTAAAAAACCCAAGATGGGGAGGGTCCCTGGTGGTCTAGTGGCTAGGTTTCAGGGCTCTCACTGCCTCGACCTGGGCTTGCTTTCCGGTCAGGGAACCAACCAAAAAAAAAACAACTCTAAAAGCCTAAGAATAGGCACTAATTTATGGTGATTGAAGTCTCAGAATAGTAATTCTTTTAGAGAGTGAGGGATGGAGAGTTCCTTTTTGTTTTTGTTATGTTTTACTGAGAAGGGAAATGAGGGAAACTTCTGTGGTGATGGAAATAGTTTATATCTTGATCTAGTAATAGATGGTAGATTCACATTGTATACATATGTTAACATACATACACATGTAATATACATGTGCCCAATTTTACACCTTGAGCAATTTCCTATCCCCATTCTGGAAAACAATTGGGAGATTGTTTTCTTTGAAAACTGTAGAACAGAAGATCTCTGGACTTTGGGGCACCAAGCACATATGAGAGAGAGATGCCATACCAAAATTTGGGGGATTCAATAAATCTATGCATGGCAATGCTGGTTTACCCCACTCTGGCTTCTTTCCCTCCTTGGGCTCCCTGAACTGAAAACTTACCTTCGTGTCCATTAGCCAGCTTAATCCTTATCCAATGAACAGTCAAGGGAATGTCCAAAAAAATCATGATAACATTGAAGTTTGTCATCACCATCACTATTATCATCCTCATCATCACACATTTACCATGTATGCTCATACCATACAGACTTGACTGTATTACCTAATGGACCAAAATTACACAAATATTCCTGCAGCCGTAATTCTGATCAGCTTCTCCAGCTGTCAGAATCCTAGGTCAGCTCATGGAGCAGCCACTGCAGGGACCTAGGGCCTCCAGCCACCTTCACAGTACCGCTTGTCTCATTCAGAAATCCAAATTCCCAGGAGATGGTTTCTGATTTGGCTGAGTAGCATGCCCATGCCCTGATTTGTAGGGAGGTAGCATCTGGCCACTTTGGCTTCTTCCTGGATGGAAATTGGGCACCACCTCCTTGACTGCTCACCATGAGAATTTCCCAATTCAGGGTGCTAGGAGGATGGTGTTCAGATGCTGCAGAACTCCAAAAACTAATCATAACAACAAATAGTCATGTAATGACTTTAATCTGTCTTGAGCTAAAAATTGAAAACAATTTTCTTGTTACATAGCTATCCTTGAGTTCACCTGATGGCCCTTTGGCTGAATGGTCTCATTTCTTTCTCTGCTCCTACAGCACAAAGCTGTACATCCTCGTACTGTGATTCAGCACACAGTGTCCTAGTCTCTGAGAGTTGACCACCTCTCACTCACCTGATGCTCTCTGGTACAAAAGACTGGTATGGGGTTTTGACTTGCTCTCCCGTAAGTCCCATACCATCAATCAGTGGTCTCTGTTTAGCAAAGACTCAGTATAGCAGTTTGTATATGTGTAAAACAAAATAGGATTGAATAATCTTCCCCTTTATCAGAAACTCACTAGAGTGCTATACACTTTTTGATGTGGGGATCAATTCCCCCTAGAAAAGATTACAATATTAATTTGAAGTGAATGGTTAACATTGCCAAGCCAATTCCTTAATATTGCATAAAATAAAGTTTGTTTTGGCTTGCCTAAAAATTAATGTTTCTTATTCTTGCAGGTCTCAGCAGCCCAACTTGTTCTGCATATGGTTGCATGTTTAATTAGTGATCCTTCTGTAAGTGTCTGCAATTAGCACCATGATGATTAATAAAATAACTCCTTTAAAGCTCCATTTAGCTAGCAGAACTGCACAATCAGGTATAATTAATTCATCATAAATAAATCATGGCTGATTAACTAATCTGTTTATTACCAACACATTACTGAACAGCTCCCACCTGAGCACAGCTAATTTTTCTATGCTGAACAGAACTGGAAGCTAAAAAAAAAAAAAAAAAAAAACAACAACAAAAAACAGCTCCTCCAAAACTGCACTAAGCAGCAAGTATATTGGTATGGTCAAGGAGATTTTGAGACAATGCACATTTAAAAGTTTTTGAGCTGCACAGACAATTGTCTCTTGGGAGAAAAGGAAACACTGGCTAAATCTGGAGGCCTGGACACCACTGGTTCTCAAATTTAAGCATACGCCAGAATCCCCTGGAGAGCTCATTAAAAATCCAGATTTCTGATCCCCACCTTCAGAGTTTCTGATTCAGTAAGTCTGGGATAGGGCCTGAGAATTTGCTTTTTTAACAAGCTCCCACCCAGGTGGTGCCGATGCTGCTTGTTTGGGGACCCCACTTATGAGAATCACAATGCTACCCTTCCTCATGCACTGGGGATGACTCACAACTGCCATGATTCCCAAATCCTTTCTATAGATTTTAATAATTAAAAAACAATAAGAATAGCATTCAGTATTATTTATCTGTCCTTGTGTTTACATGCTATCTCTTCAATTGGATTGTTAAAGAATAACTCTCTCTGCCTTCATAGAACCTAACAACTACTTTGTTCGTGTAGAAACTCCAGATCAGTGGTTCCCAACCTTTTCCACTTGTGTACTCTTTTAAACCCATTTCTGTAAATTGGACCCCTTGTTTTTAAAACTGTTTTTAAATACTGACACTTTTGTTAAGTGCCTCTCTTAATGTAAAATAGTGGAAATGAGGTAATAAGTTAGGTAAGAAAAATTACTACACTAAAAGTACAAACCACAAATTTAATTTTATAATATTTGTAACAGTTAAATATTGATAATGATCAAGTATTTAACAAACTTTTAATTTATTATTAATAATATTTGTTATCTGAAAAGTCTGTAATAATTGTTATGCAGATCACTAGCCATTTGAAACATTGTTAGTGAGATTGTTGAGCTTGCTTTGATGCACTTTGATTCTTAAAATCAGGCTCAAAAGATGCAAGATACAGTCTTAAATCCAGACTTGCATTAAGCTTATTGTGGTACTTATGTTTTATGAAGTCTGAGAAGAAAAAGTTCTCTCCACTAAGTTCAGTATTAAGAAATGGCAAGAGGTATTTGAGAGCCTTCTCACTGAGCTGTTCATATTCCTCACTGACATCTTCCCAGAAGGTAATAAGATGCTTTCTTTTAAAATTAGAATTTAAAGAAGAATCGGTTGAAAGTTCGATTAACTGGTTTTTTATTGATTGATACTTTAGCTTCTTTGAAGAATTCTTCATTGAAGGGATCTGCAATCCAGTTATTTTCTTTCCACATTGAGGACAGTACTTATAAAAGGATACCTTAAGACCTTCCAGGTGACTTACAATATTCTCTTTCATGTTTGGGATAAGTGCAGGTCATTATCAGATAAGTTGTGCAAGTTTCAAAAACCTCAGGCTGACCTTTTTAAATCATTGACTCAATTTTAAGATTCAAACTTAACATTTATTGTTCCATAACAAATGTTTGGCATTTTTTTACTTTACTTGTTTTTTCACCATTACTGATTATTTTTTGCATACACCTGAACAGCCCAGTATGTACCCGCAAGGGTATGCATACCACTACTTGGGAACCAGTGCTCCAGACAAAACCCAGGCATGTCTTGTGCATTTACCTCTGAAGCTTTGCTCATGCCCTTTCCATTCTTTGTAAGCCTTGTCCTTCAATACTCCCCTGACTATGCCATAGCACTCAGTGTTTATGCCATATGTGGACCCTAATCACAGACCAGCACAAGTGCTCATTATCTTTTCACGAAAGGGTAGCTTAGTCCCCCCATTTGGAGTCCCTTGAGAGCTCTCTAATCTCCTTTGTAGCCTATCCCCCAGTTCTCCAACCCTCCAGCTTCTAGCACAGTGTCTTATACACAGGAAACAGCAAATTACTTTTTGCCAACCGTGTCAGATTTCTGAACAGCAGATCTGATCCACATGCTGTGAATTCAGATCCCAGCTGGGCACCTAACTTTCAGAATACATGGGAGAGACAGCAAGGGTGATTCCTATCCCAAATAGAACTTAGAAAGAGTCTACCCTCTGAGAGTTAAATCATTAAAAAAAAAAAAAAAAAAAAAAAGCAAGAGAAAATCAAGGTCAACTTAAAGCAGTGGGTCCCAACCAAGGTGATAGATTTTGCTTCCTGCCCTCACTTCAGGGGTATTTGGCAATGTCTGATGACATTAAAGGAATGAAATGGTTTGACTATAATCTGATCCAAGTAGAAAGACAGGGCTGGTCAGCAATGGGAGACAAGCAGAGCCCAGCTGGGTCAGACTGGGAGAGAGGCTAAGCTGTGCTGTGAGGCAGGTTACATACAGTGGACTTACATCTCACACAAGGCAGCCTAAAGTTGGCATGTCAACAAAAATACTGTTAAAAAATGTGTAAGACAATCAGAAATAGAATAGAACATTAACTGGATATTCACAGTAATATTAAGTAATTTCATTGCTGCATAACAGTTACCACAAACTTAGTGACTTAAAATAGTACACATTATTTCAGTTTCTGTAGGTCAGGAGCCTGGGCATAGCTTATCTGGGTCTTCTGCAAGGTTGCCATCAAGATGTAACCTAGGGCTGGTGACATTGTCCCATGAACACTTAACTGAGAGGAAAGATCTTCCAAGCTCACTTAGGTTGTTGGCAGAGTTTCTTGCTGTTGTAGGACCAAGGGCCTCATTTTCATGCTGGCTGTCGACTAGAGTCTGCCCTCAGCTTCTAGAGGATACCCACAGTTCTTTTTAGAGTGCCCCAGCATGGGACCTTACATCCTCAGAACTAACAGAAAGAGAAAGAGAGTCCAAGAAGATTGATGCTATAGTTTTTTGTAGCAGGGCAGTGATTATACAAGGACATGAATATAAGCAGGTGGGAAGCAGAGTCTACGATAGATGTGATATTGGTATTGAGGTTACTATTTTTTTAAGAGCCCTTATATTTTAGAACTAAATACTGAAATATTTGCAATGCATATATATGATGTCTGTCTGGGATTTGCTTCAAAATAATCCATGGAGGAGAGGGAGTGGGTGGAGGTGTAAGTAATTGGCCATGAACTGAAAATTGTTGAACCAGGGTGATAGGTTCATGGGAGCTCATTATACTATCTTCTCTACTTTTATATGTGATTGAAATTTTCATAATAAAATTAAAAATAAAGAGATAGCATGCATATTAGTTATCTATTGCTGGAAAACTAATTACCTCTCAACTTAGTGACATAAAACAGTAAACATTGTCTCAGTTTCTATGGGTCAGGAATCTGGCATAGCTTTCCTGGGTGCCTCCAGCTCAGGCCTCACAAGGTTACCGTCAATGTGTCAGCGGAACTGCAGGCATCTGAGACTTGATAGGCTGGAGGGTCCACTTCCAAGCCCATTCAGGTGGCTGTTGGTCACAGGCCTCAGTTCCTTGCTACATGGGCATCTCCTGAAGTTCTGCTCAATGGGCAGCTGGCTTCCCACAGAGCAAGTGATGAGCAAGAGAGAACGGTAGAAAGAGAACAGAGGAACACAAAAGTCTACCAGAACAGAAAATGCAATCTTTTATAACCTAATCTCAGAAGTAGCATACCATTACTTCTGACTTCTTTTGGTCACACAGACCAACCCTGGTGCAATGTGGAGGGTCTGAACAGCCGAAGGCAAGGATCATTGAGAGCCATTTGGGAGTCAGGTTACCATAGTGCATAAGGCAAATCCTTTGAAATCCTGTAAATTACTTATAAAGCATAGGGGACAGCTACACCAGTGCACAAGTCCAACACTGCCAGTTTTTTCTTCAGTGCTAGAATATCACTGTTTTGTTGGGTGCTAGATAAAATTGTTTATTTGAATTAGAGACCATGGTTGTTTCAAAAAATATTTAAACACTAAACTTTGCCCATGCCCCGAGTGTGTTTTGGTAGACTTCTGTGTTTCTCTGTTCTCTTTCTCTTTTTATCTTTCTCTCTCTCTCATTACTTGCTTTGTGGGAAGCCAGCTGCCCATTGAGCATCCTTCAGGAGATGCCCATGTAGCAAGGAACTGAGGCCTGTGACCAAATTAAATGCAATATGATGGGATTCTAATGCATTGTTAAATTGGGGAGGCTTATTGTGTCTTGATGACATCTGCCATTTAGGCCCATTTGTTTTAGCTCCGTAATCACCAATCAGCTTTCTGATTATATTTTGGCATCTCAAATAGATAGGCAAATGAGAAAATGCTCTGATCAAATTCCATGGTTACATTTCTCTTGTTAAATAAAATATTGGTATTCTGGCTTTATACACAGTCTCTGTGTGCCAGAGTAGTGTGAATCTGCACCAGAGAGATAGGTTCACTCTTCGTATGTTTACATAATAGGCTTTTGAGCCTGTACCCTTTCCCCTGATCGCCTGGACTGTGATGAACTTGTCCAAGTAATGCCACCTAAAGGGGGAACCATCTGAGTAGCCTAAAAATCTTCCCCAGGTGTGGTAGCTCTATTTACACAGAGTATATCCATGAGGTCCCCCACACTTCTCAGCTCCCTTGCTATTAGATGGGGTATGTGACCAGTTCTGGCCAATAGGCTATGAGCACAATTGGCGCTATCAATTCTGGTCCAAAAACATAGTAAGATTTTCATTACTCTTCCCTCCTGTTGAAGCAACCACGGAGGCCACATGTTGAGTTGGCAGAATGCAAAAGCAGTCTGGGCCCCTGCATGACCATGAGGAACAGAACCACTCCTGTGCTAGACAAGTAATAAGAATACAAATAAAAGTTTGTTATGTTAAGCCACTGTGATTTGGCAGACATTTCCTGTATTAGCATAACCCAGTCCAACTCAGTACACCAGGGTATGCCATCTTTGCTGGGAGCACATTTTTCAATCAATGGCAACATTACACCTGAGTGCTGAGATCCATCTCCAACAATCTCCCTCCACATTCCCCTATGCCCACTCTTAGTAAGATTAGATAGGCAAGAAGCAGAAGAGACAAGGAAAAACCAAGCAGGATGAGAATTTTTAAAGCGCTCTCAAACTTGCCCTACTCATATCAGCAGAAAACTCATTCTCCACAGTATGCTAACTCTAGAGGCTCTCTGCTCCTGCTACTCAAAGATGTCATTTCATTTCCTCTTGTTTATCTGTTTGGGTGTGCCTGCCCTAGACCTGCTTCCCTGGTGGCCACTCAGTCAATGTTCACAGGCTGACCAAGTAAACAATAATCAGTTGCCCTGACTATTCTGACTTAACTGTACATTGCTGAATGGAGAATTTTAAACATCATTTATAAAAGTATAGGCTTTGAAAAGTCAACTCAGATGCTTTAAATAGCAACTTTCATGCAAAAAAACAAAAAACAAAAAAAATTCAGAGTCATCTTAGGGACTTGTTTCTCAAAACAGTTTTAAGAACTTAGCATACATTTGAGAGATAAAATTCACACCCTTTCAACTAAGCATTTATATAAATTTATTCATACAATTCAGTCCGAAGTTGGGAAAACCTTGCACTTTGTGAAAACTCTCTAGTGACTCTCACTTTTGGTGTCAGGACAAACAGATGAGTTGTGGTGAGCTGTGAGGTATGTGGCGGGTCATTGGTTACTCACTAAGTTAAAGCAATAAGGCTAGTGAATTTTTTTTCATTGCAAATTCGGGCAAACACAAGATTACTGCTATAATAATGTCACTCCCACATGCCTTAGCAAAAATAAATAAAAATAGAAACTATGGTAGCATTAAGGTTAAAAAAAAAAAAAAAACTGGGACAATACAGGAATTTCTAACTGATTGACTTGCAGTTTTTGAGACGGCCAAGAATTGCCATCAGTGTGATAACCTTAAACACTCTTGGTGACTTGAAAAGGTCCCCATCCCAAACTCATTGATAGCTATTCAATATTATATAGGTTTAAATGAATTTAAACTTATGTTAAAACCCATTTTATTAAGGTAAGAGAAGAATCCCTTTTACATTATTGCTCTAAAGCTATGTATATTAAGAAAAAGATATTACATTATTTTTAGTGTTTAGTTTTACTACCACACTAATACACATACCTTTTCTTTTTAAATTTCTGGATTTTTATTTAGTTGTAAGTCCTGATTTTTAGTTATTAAACGTGAGTGTGTTCCAATAAAGGGAATAAATTTTCAGATACATTAAAATTATTTCCAATCTTATTCCAATACATAAACAGTATTCGCTTGTCTCTCTTCATGAACCATCCTTGTCCATATAAATTCATGTTCTCCATAGACAACATAGCATTGCTAACATTTTATAGTCTATAATAATTTTCTTTCTTAGTATTACATCATGAAATATTTTTCTGTATCTCCACATAATTATTGGGTCTTTTTAATGGCTGCAAAATAGTCTATCAAGTACACCTGAGTTTAAATGGTTTGTTCTTATTCCTCATAAATTTGTTCCTCACTCTGTGATTGGTAGTCATAGTCAAGTGACAACATTATTCTTTGTTAACTGGTTACTTACATTTCAATTAGTCAGGATACATTATTAAATTCCCATTAATATGTCTTCATTTTTCTATTTCTAATGTGAGGATTAAGTGGACTACTATGTAAGTTTGCTAAAGGCAGCCTCTTATGTTTCTTTTTATACAGAAGACACTTAGTCATTCAAGATAGAGCATCTCAGGACAACCATCGCTAGGCTGTGAGTGTGCCCTCTAGAACAATAGCAGCGCCTCCCCTAATGTCAACTCTCCCATCAGCACGCAGGGAAATCTCCAGTTCTCCTCCTCTGCTGGAACACTGAAAGGCTAAAGAAAACAGAACGAATCACGTATTAAGATCAGTTTCACCCTTTTTAATTAATAGAACATAGTGAGAGACCTCTTATTATAAACTCTAGAATCGTCCCATATCAGTTTAAAGAATAAATTCCTTCATCTCTCCGTGGTACTGCCCAGCCCACCCTGTCTCCTGAGGACTGAGGGGCCACAAATGCAATTTGATCCACAAAACACACAGTTCCACATCTTCTCTTCCTGAGCTACTTCCTGTCTCACTTCCTGTAATGTCCCAAACACACCCCACACATAGCTTCCTCCCCTGCTCTGTCTGGGAGTAAGCAAGGATGTGTGAAAAGATAGAGGCTGGAACTAGAAGTGTAAGAAGAGAGTTGGGTGGGCTTGGCCCTCCTGAGAAGGCCCGATCTTCCCAGATCTGAAGAGGACAAAGGGAGTTCATTCACTCATTGTGATTATCAAGCAACCACATGGGGTAGGCAAACAAGAGGCACAGCCTCTGCCTTCCTGGAGCTCAGTGCTTAAGGGAGTGACTAGTCTCACCAAACAGAGAACAGCCACCCTGTTACTCCGAAATCAGGGTCACAGAGGTCTAACCCTCCTAGTAAATAAGACCTCTACCTTGAGGGTCATACTCCTATTTTGATTATTAGGACTGTGTGTAGCCTCCACTCTCTGAGATCATTTTTCTGCATCCTGGAGCAATATATTAATCACTAGGTGGCTTGATTCGAAAGCAGTTTGTTTGATTCAATCCTGTGACTAGCAGTAGCAGTAAGGAGCCATGGTGACCATCCAGTCTCAACTTGTCACATCATAAATATCCTCTTTGGGCCAAAGTTATACAACTAGTGAATTTTATTCAACAAACATTTATTGGGCGCTTACTATACTGGAAGTATATCTGTGTGTTGAGAGGGACCAAGGTGGAAGATGTTTGGCATAGAGTATATTTTGAGTAGAGGGTTCAAGGTAAAGGTATTTAAAAACCTTTCATTTTCATGTGGACAGTACATGTGAGAAGGAATACTAACTTAAGGTTAGGCACATTGTTTTTTAAATGTTGAAAAAGATCTGTCCTACCACGCATGTCTTTCTTCTCCAGTTGCTGGGACCAGTAGCTGCTGAGAACAGTATGTGCAGACCCTTAAAAGAAATAAGAAGTTATAATACAATCCCAAAGAAAACAGGGCAACATTGTGGTACATTTATAAGCAATTACAATCAACTATCTAGTTTGACTAAACCTTAGATGATTTAGTCATTATGTTGTCATGGCCACAGCAGAGCATGGAATTATGAATGGAGATAGAAAGCTCCTCCAAATAGATTCATTTGCTGTGTCTTACATTTTCTGAAGGCTAAATTGAATCGCAGACTTTAATTCTTGTCCTGTTTACCCGTTCATTTTCAGCCCCCGGTATAAAAATCAAGGCCTTCACATAAGTCTTTCTACATCTTTCAAGGGAAAATATCTGCTTCCTCCTAAGATTCACATGTACGGAAAGGTGGGAACTCTGACAAAATGCCAAATTTTCCACCAACCACACATTCCCAGAATTTTGGTACCAAAAGAACAATATTCCAGGTGAGGTATTTTTTCATATGATTGTACCCTAAATTTAGGTCAGAGAATAGATAGTAGCATAAAGAAACAAAACACGAAGTAACAATGGACAGAAAAGTCTAGTCTTGGGGGAGAAAATTATGGGTTGGAAGAGGCCCCTCCTTCAGGAAAAGTTATAAATGTTATGGGAGGTACACATAGGGCGACCAGTCCTCCCAGTTTACCTGAATCTGCCTGGTTTTAGCACCGAATTTCTGTATATTGAGAAACACCTCAGTCTCAGGCAAACTGAGATGGTTGGTCATCACTGTCCAAAGACCTTTCCATTCTGGAAAAGCATTATTACAGAGGGAAAACTTGCCCTCTGTGCCAATTAAAATCTTTGTAAAGCAGCTGTGCATGTATAAATCTGCTCAGAACTTCTTGTCCATAGGGGAGGGTTGAGTTGGATTATTTGGATGTCACTGAGCATTTTCCTGAGTCTTTAAAAGTGCTTGCTTGCTGAGCTTTGAATTTCACATGTTTTTCCCTCAGAGAGTAAGTAAGTCAAGGTCCTGAAACCATCCCAGTCCTGCCATCTGACCAGAACAGGAGCCGGGACGTCGCGCCCAGCCTCCTGCTCTGGCCACCGTCCCATCCACCAGCTTTCTCCATCAAGCATTGCTCCCTTTTGCTGCTCAGCCCTGTTCTCCTCAAAGAAGGTGAAAAGCAGGAGGCTTCACATTCTTGCCCATCTTTGATTTCATTCCTCTGCTTCTGGCTGGTAGAAGATCTTGAATACCCCTGTTCCCAAACCCATGCCACCCACTTTGGAGGCAGGTCTGGGAAGGGAGGAGGGAAGGAAAAGAAACACTATTCCTGTCCCTGTTTCCCACCTGCAGCCCAGCAGTTTATCCTCCAAAATCAAATCTTGGGAGTTCCCTGGTGGTGTAGTGGCTTAAGGCTTCGGCGCTGGTGCTGTCAGCGCTGCGGCCTGGGTTCGATTCCCAGTCAGGGAGCTACCCACATACCAAAAAGCAAAATTTAAAAAAAAAAATCGAATCTTATCTGTAGATATCAATGATCATGTAGGTTGGTCACTGAAAAGGACAAAACGTTTTTTGGAATGTACCAGATAACAGCCCCTGAACTTTGCAAATGGCAGAACCTGGAAGTGTTGGCTTGGAAAGGCAGGTTCATTGTTGTTATTAAAATAGCTAATGGTGTTAGCTGTAATTTAATAAAAATCTTTTAAAAAATAAAATAACATAGTTATTGGGCACTTCCCAGGTGTCAGGCACGGTGCTAAGCACTTAAGTTACATCGGGTTTACATATTATCCATATGTTACAGAGGAAGGAACGGAAACGTTTGAAAGTTAAGTCATTTGCCCAAGGTGAGCAGCTAGGTAGCTAGAATGCAAACCCAAGCTGTCCGACACTAAGGTTTAACCCTGTTATACTGCCTTCTTGGTTCTGTTTTCACATGAGGGATGGGGGAAAGGGAGACAGGAAAACAAAGGCAGCTCAAAGCCTATGCAATCTGAAAGGTCACATGAAGGACACTTAAACTATTTGTTATCCTCCTCCGTTGTTTAACCCTCCCCAGGGCCCAGGTGAAGAAGTACCTGTTACAGGGTCCTCTGCCACACCAACCCATGGCGCGAAGTATCTGGAATAAAAGTCAGAGGCTTGGGCCTGCCCACCAGGCTCTCCTTTAAGGGTGAGGATGAGTCCTTTCACCTTCCCTGTGTTCTCCACTTGGAGCAGATTCTGTGTGTTCACTTTCAGGTTCTCCAAAAATGACCTTGTTTGGAAATGGGATGGATTAGGACAAACGCCTTCCGAACCTCTGTAAGGCAGGCCCGGGTGTGGCTTACCCAAACAGCCCAGCAGCAAGGGAGGGAAGAGCAAATGCAGTATCTTCCTATCTGAGAACAAAACTCTCTGGCTGCATAAATCATGATTTTACTGGACATAGCACAGCCAGACCAAGCCACAGCTATAAATCTGGGTGCTCAGCCCTCCCCAAAGTGCTGACAGAGCCAAAAATCTTGTTCACCTGTCATAAGTATCACTGAGCCGGACAAGGAGCTTTTGGGTATCTGGAGAATAGCGGATGTCCTGGACCAGTGTGTCCCCTATGGCGGTCTGTGGAGACAGATCCAAAACTCCTTAGGAATGTGCCCTGGATCAAGTCTTTGATCCCCTGTATGGAAAATGACTTTTCATGAGCATCTGCAGTGTGCCAGGCACACCTATCATCTCTAATCCCCAAGTTTTAGTTCAGGGCTCAAGGTGTTGCCCAAGGAAGGCCAGTTTCCTGGTGACCAGAGGTCTTTAAGTGAGTTGAGCTTACTGAGAGCCAAAGATGGGCATTGTTCACAAGGGTTGGCACGTGCCTCAGCACACAACTCCTTCAAATGGGTATCAGATCTGAAGAATTAGGCCCAGGATCACACACACAAACACAACACACACCCACACCCTTTGATCCAGGTCTGAGGGGCCATGGGGTCAATGCTCTGAATCACTACTGTCTACTGTCTTTAGAGATGGGGGCCTCGTGCCTACCTCTTAGAGTTGCTGTAGGGATTAAATGATATGACATATGTGGAGTTTCTGCAGCAGTAACTAGAATATTCTACATGGTAGGGACCTGGGTCTGGCAGTTTGATTGGAAGAGGGGAAGAAGAGGACTCATCTTAATGCAGCTCTGCTTAACAAGCACAGTTTTCACTTAAATTTTATGCTACCAGTCAGTAACATAACAACGTTTTCTAAAGATGCCTTGATTCATCCTTTATCTAAGACTTCACTTAATCTTGCTCATTTCCAATAACATTGTTTTGCTTGTTTATATGTTGGCTTGGGGTGCTGAGGGAGATTATGAGGAGTGACTAAGGCACTCTAGGTCCCAAGGCCAAGACTTCTGCACCATGGGTGGTGCCTGGGCTATCAGCCTCTATAACTACAGCTGACCAGTGTCCCTCTTTCTAGAAATGGGAACTCCTGTAGCCAGATCCCATCTGCACTTCGGGGCCTTCCAGTCTCTCTAAAAGGTCATCCAGCCCTTCTCTACATGGATTCTTATGTTGAATTGAAAGTTTCATTCTCAGCTAGGAATCTGATTGCCAGTTTCCGGGAACACAAAATGACAACACTCATGACAAATAACTCTTTGTCATTCTTATTTTACAAATGCTCATGCTGAGGCTCAGATCAGCTTAAGTTCTTTCTAGGATGAACAAGGGCTACCACTATGAATATTTCCATTTTTCTGTCAACATGCTTAAAGCAGTTCATTTATGAATTTGGCTGATCTCCCAAAATCCAAGCCACAGGTGAGGCTGACTGTAAAATCAGAACAGAATCCATGATGTTTGCTTATACTCTTTGAAAAGCTAGATAAAGCAAAACACTAAAGAGATCATAAATGCTTCAGTTGAAACTTCACTGAGAAACACCCCAGTGGTACCCACAATAGGCCATTTTATGGAAGTATTTTTTATCTGTGGCAGCCCTTGCTCTGATCCTGACCTGGGCCCTTCCTTCTCTACATACTGAGTAGTCACCCAGGGCTGCTCTGGCACTCTGGAACCTTTATCGGACAATTACAGTGCCTACTTCACCAGGTGACAGTGTGAATTAAATGAAATAATGCATGTAAAATGGTTAGCACATGGTACTGCACAGGGAAGATTCAAAACCATTCTCAGTGATGATGATGATGCCATCACCCCACCCCCACACAGACCCCCAGACTATGTGTTTTGTCTTCTCTGTTGAGCTTCCCATGATTTCCTGCTCTCCTCCATCAAAGCACAGACCCTCCACCTTAGCCTCATCCTCCATCACAGGAGCTGCCAGACAGTTTCCATTCTTTTCTTGTCTTCTCAGCCTGCTGCACAGCCGTTTCTCCTCTCCCCACCCCACGAGGGAGGCCATGCTGACAGTGAAGAGTCAGGGGAAACTGGGCAACCTTCTCACCAGATGGACTCAGCATTAAAATTCAAACCTCACATGTATTGTGCACGATTCATCCAACCTTAGATTGGAACATTGATACTGGTAGAAGGCCTGTCTTTTGGAATCAAATGGCACCAAATCTTTGTGTTCAAACAATAATAAGTGACCAGATTACAGGAACTCAGGTTTGATTCTTTTCACCAACCTTTATCAAGTCCTTTACTCCATGGAAATCCTAAATAGGGAAAAAAGACAAACACATTGTAAAACAGGCAAGTCATTAGTTCAGCACAGTTTGTGGCAATAATTAGAAAGAGCTGACCTGGGGCTGGGTTGGATAAAGAGGCAAGTCCAGGACGATACCATCCTCTGCTCTTCTGGCCTTTAGGTCCCCACTCAGTGTGACAAAAGTTAGAGTGCTATTCATGTTTTCTGGCCAAAAAAAAAAAGTCTTATTTTGCCAATCAAAAAACTGTTTGAAAAGGAATCAAGAAATAGGAAAATCAACTTTGCTGTGTGTTTATGTATCTGTTTCACTCACCATTGTGTTGTCTTAGATTTTCTGGAAGTGCTGTTTTCTACTATGAGGGAGCCCAGGTTTGGTTTTCAGGGGTCCAGAGCAGAGAAAACCCTCATTGGATTCTAACGTGAGAACCAAGACCAGGACTAATGGGATCTGACATCATATTGCAAGGCTTCAAATCCCAGCTCCTCACTGCTTCCTCACTGTGCTCTTGAACAAATTACTTAACCTCCTTAAACCTCTATTTCCTCATCAATAAAATGGGGTAATAATGAAGTCTATGCCAATTTCATTTTATCAGTAACATAGGGTAATAATTAAACCTACCTCATAGGGATGCTATGTTTACTAACACAGATTTTTAAATATCGACCTAAATAACTATAGAGTTATAAGCTCTACTAGGCTAGGATATACCAAGGAGATGACAAATAGAACTTATAAGTTATGAACAACACTTAATATGAACAAATCAGATTTATTCTAAAGAAACCAAGTTATGCATAAAATTTTTATTTAAAGATTGGACCACAAATGTTGATATACTTACTGTTCTTTCCCTCCATGTTACTGGTACAACTTGAGCCACTTCCCTGACTTCAATGTATATAACATTTTTGGTGAAAACAAAGACTTGTGACATAATTCTTCCCTCAACTAATATTTCTATAAAACGTAACTATATCTCAAAGATGAGGAAATTCAGCATTGTTTATTAACTTGCACTGTGTACAAAATTTACATTCTGAAACCCAATATTTAACTTGTTCATTATAATTGGTGGAAGACCACACTCAACAACAAAAAGACTAACAACTCAATTTAAAATAGGCAAAGAACTTGAATAGACATTTCTCCAGAGAAGTTATTCAGATATCCAAGAAGCATATGAAAAGATTCTTAATGTCATTAGTCATTAGGGAAATGCAAATCAAAACTACAATGAGATACCACTTCACACACATTAGGATGATCATAGTAAATTTAAAAAAATAGAAAATAACATGGAGAAATGGGAACATTTTGTAAATTGATGGTGGGAATATAAAATGGTGTGGCCACTGTGAGAAACTGGTGCTTTCTCAGAATGTTAAACAAAGAATTATGCTATGACCCAGCAATTCCATTCCCGGGTATATAATCAAAATATTAAAAACAGGGACTCAAACAAATGCTTGTATACCAATGTTCACTTCGATATTATTCACAGCAGCAAAAGGTGCAAATAACCCAAGTTCAACAGATGAATGGATAAACAAAATATCATATATATACATATAAAATAATTGGTATAAGACATTTTCATACCTTATCTCATCTAACCTTACAGCTACCCTGTGAGGGCTCTGAGGGCTATCATCCAAACCTTAGCCTCACACCAGCCAATGTAGGGTTTTCAAAAGGCATTCAATTCAACTTCAGTTAGAGTCTATTTTTCAAGACTGAGTTCTTCATCAATATTTCAGAATGTTTACTGGACTTCATTTTTTATTGAAACCAAAATTATCTTTTTAAAATACATAATGGTACATTATAGAGGGGCCTTGGCCTAACTCTCGTTGCCATCTCCTACCAATCAGCCCTCCTTCAGGAAGCTCTAGCCCTCTGGTTATGTGCAGTGTACCCTTGGGGGCTTTGCATTTACTGCTGCCACTGCCCAGAATGCTCTTCCTCCCACCCTAGCCCTTTGCACAGATGGCTTCATATTAGGCTGACCAGACTTACTGTTTTAAACAGGACAGAAAACCACAGTCCAGTTTCAAATAGTACATATGGGCAGCCCAGTCTAACTGGGCTAAATTCAAGGTGTCAGTAGGCTGACCATACGTACTGTTTGAAACAGGACGGTACTGTTGTTTTCTGTCCTGTCTAAAACAGCACGTCTGGTCAGCCTACTTCATATTCTTCTGCTTCAAGTTTCCCGTCTCTGATGGATGCTGTTGTCCAGAACTTGCCCCACCCCTCTCAGGGCCAGCACTGAGCAAGGTAAGGAAGTATCTAGGCACAGAATTTAAGGAGGCAACTGAGAGCTTGATCGGCTCACCCTTCACCCAGCCCTGACCCAGCTGCCAAGAGTGGTGGTGACTGGCAGCCCTCAGCCGAGCCCTGCTCTGGGACTTGCCCATGGCTGATCAGAGCTACTTTACCCAAACTCCCGCCCCTTTTCTGGGCGTTGGAGACTAGTCAGTGAGGGTAGAAAGGCCTGAACCTTTGCTTCTATTTGGAACTACACTGCTTGAAGGATCTTTGCAGCTTCAGACTGCCCTGTGGATTTGACCTAGGGCTTTCCTTGTTGCTACCACTTTGCAGTTCAGCTTCTCCCTCTGTTCAATCCTTTCTTTACGCCCCTACCAATACCGCTCCCAAGAATACTGCTCCCAGTACTCCGGCATGCAGATGTGGCCCAGAGTCTGCATCCTGGTGGAACCTGCCCTATAACACCTTCCCTTACTGTTCCCACCTAACGTAGCTCCCCGAAGGACCTCCTTTTCCACCTTCCCTCCTTACAGTTATCATATCATCCTGTTTATTTCCTTGTTTAACTTTCTGTTTGTTGTCTACGCTTATTCCCAGCTGCATCCATCTTCACTTTTAGGGCATTTCCAAGCATCTCTCCTCTGCCCCATTCCCACAAAACTGATCTTTCTCTATTGTACTAAATGCAACTGAGAGAGAAGCTAGTGGCATTAAGGTGCTGCATCCTCTCCTTACAAGGTAAATGTATGTAGTTGAGGCACATGAATCTTTAAAATTCAGAGTAAAGAAGCTCTTGTTGTGAAATGAATGTTAATGTGGGTGAGGACATACTGGGGGCAAAGTGTGCCTTTTGGTGGCCAATATCACATCATGTGCGACACCTATTCTGCCTTGTAAGCTCCCCTCCACAGAAACCAGAGAGCGCCTATTTAAAATAAAATGGCATTCTGTGGAACAGCCCTGGCTGTCCCATGTGCCTGGTGCATACTCAGAAAGGCCAAAGTGTTCCTGAAGGTTGCTGTTTTTGTTTCTGCATAATGAATTGCATGAAATAAACTGCAATGTCTTATACCAGTCACTTGGTTCATTGGAAAGAGTGTGTGAAAATTTAAAAAAAAAATTTGCTATTTATTAAGTGATAGGCTCATTAAAAAGAAAAAAAATATTACTTATTTTGTGAAACAGCACAGCTGCGGAAGCCAGGGTAGCATGACCACAGAGAGGGACCTCACTTGCTGGCGTAAACCACCTTAATCCAAAGCAGGAACCTTCAGAGGAAGACAAGCCAAAGAGAGACAAGATCATTCCCATACAAGTGAGTCACAAACGTTTCATATTCTTTTTACTTTCTAAATATTTCACTCATGTGAATTAATTGCTGAATGTGTTGTAAAATGAAGAGTGAAGTCTAGGCAGGCATCCTAGGGCTTCCCAGTACTGATCTGGGGCTGAAACATTCAAATTCACCAACGCCTGAGCCCCTAAGTGAACTGAAAATCAAATCAGAACCTCTCCCTCTCTCTTTTATCTGTTCCCAAATAGTAAGTGGGCATTTCCCTTAAATATTATCTCCCCACTGGAAAAGTAGCTTCTGGTACCATTCAAGAATAGTTAAAGAAAAAAAAATGCATATTTACTTTGTGTGAAGTTGTCAGTTGGGTGCAGTTTTCGGATAAAAGCAGTTTCTGAGAGGTTCATTTCCCTTGCAATTTTTTGATGCATGTCTTCATCCAATTTCTAAATTAGAAGCAAAAGGTTACTGAGACTCTAGAAAACACCAATCAGACTTCCTTGGATAGCAACTGCCATCAGTTAGCAACACAGTTTATTATTATGAAAACTTACGTGGTTAAAAGGAAATAATTGCCAAAGAATACAAAGAAGTTTCATAAAGATTATTTTTTAGAAATCCATGCTTACAGCACCCTTTCAAGAGCTGTAGATGTACAAAGCTAGAACAGACTCTGAAAAACCTACTGGCTTGGCCTGTCCTGTGTCAGATGATTACCTAGTCTATCTAAAAGTGTGCTCTCTTCTCAAAAACAAATGGAAACTCCACAATCTCCCTTTCTGGTTGAATAAAGAGATGTTTGGCACCCACTCTGGGCAGCCTGGACCACTCTGCCCCCATACATGCATGGTTCACTCCCTTTCATGTTTCAGGCCTCAGGCCAGAGGTCACTTACTCCAGGAAGCCTTCTAGATCACCTTGTCCAAAGGCACTGTCTCCTCCCACAGTGCTCAGACCACCTGAAATTACATAGTGTGTCCTTTACTCTCTGTCCCCTCCACTCCTGACTCTGAGCTCTATGAGGGGATGGACTGCTCTTTTGCTAATCCTGGCTTAAAACAATGCCTTGTATTCATCCCAGGATGGCAGGGGCTCAATAAATATTTACTGGAAGAATAAATACATTATTCATTTAATCTTCACTTGGGAGGGACTTTTGTTTTTTTCTCTTATTCATTTATTTGTTTATTAATTTGTTGTTAAAACCCTCAATATGCAGAGGGTGCCAAAAAATGTATGCACATTTTAAGAAAGGAAAAAACTGTATTAAAATTGTAATACTCGATATATACTGATAGCAAAAGATGAATACAAGTCACGTTTGACTTCTGCAGTTACAAGAGGCACTCAAAATGGTTACCATTACTATTTATGTAATATATATAGATAACATCTCTTAAAATGTGTGTACACTTTTTTGGCAACCCTGGTAGGTACTTTTTTTCTGTGTATAGATGAAGAAATTAAATACAGAGAGGTTGTATAATATCCTAAGGAATGTCTAATAAATGGTAGAGTGATTAAGAATGTGGGCTCTATAAAAAGTAACCAGTGAATACAGAGGAAAAGTATATGGATGTTCATTTTTAAATAAAATGTTCAAAATAGTAAATAATGTGGGCTTTGGAAACAGAATTGGGTTTTTATCTGGAGTAGCAGGGCAAGAGTGGGCAAGTCATTTATTCTCATGGAGACTCAGTTTCCACACCTTTAAAATAGGGATAAAAGTGCATAAGTCAAAGAATTATTATGAAGATACAAAGTCCTCTAACTCAGGGGGAAATAAAATGGGCCAGAAACACAAATTTTCCTTTTAAGAATAAAAAATTAAAATTTTAATCAATTCTAAAGAAGTCTTAAATGAAGTTTGGCTTTGCCTAGAAACTTAACTATTCTTGGGCTCCTGAAACCCAGACATAATTTATAATTCACTTATCTGAGTTATGCAAGTTAAACATACTTTGTTTTTAGTTGTTTTAAATTCTTTTGAAATATATTTTCCATATATTGTATAAGGCATAAAACAGTGGTTATTGTAGAGGCAATGAAATGGCAGTGTGAGAGGGACCTCCAAAAAACTACTCTGGAGATTACAACTGAGAAAACACCTATACCTCAACCAAGGGCCACATTGCACATCACAGCTAAAATACCCACACTTGTCACATTAAGGTACCAGCACGGGGGCAGAGGTTAAACAAAGGAGGAATAAGGAGAAGAGTAGGTCCCTGCTTGGAACTCTACTGCTGGGGGAGAGAGGAGGAAGGGGGCAGCAAGAGAGCGCTCCAGGCCTCATTCAGTCCGTGGGACAGAGGAAAGGGGGCCCAGAGGTGGGGCATGAGATACCACAACCACCTCACTTTGACCCCAGGAGGTGCAGACCAGTCCACAAAACACAGTGGCTGGGCTTCACTCTGGTTCCCAGAGGAGGAGGAGTGCAAATGCTCAGGCTGGGAAGAAGGAGAAAGAGGCTACACATGCACGTTTCTTGGCCCACAACCAGGACAATTTGAAAGTCCAGCAAACAGGACAGCTGACCCCAAAGCTCAGGGCAGAGTCCACGCGCAGGGTAAACTGAGAACGGAAAGGCACAATCACGGCCAAACTCCCTGCTTGACCCCCAGAGCCACAGGAAGAAAACAGAGCTGCAAACCCCCCTCCCCGCACAGACCTCTGCCCACCTAGTATCAGCCACAAACACCAAAGAAACTGCAGCTAGTAGGGTCCAGAGAGGCTGCAAATATGAGAAACTGGAAAATTAAAGAGATGGGGACAGATGACCCATCAGAAACCAAGCTAAAAGCAACAATTATAAAAATGCTTAAGGAACTGAATGATAATTTCAACAGAGAGATAGCAAGCATTAAAGAGGACTTACAAACCATTATAAAGGACCAGAAAGAGATAAAGACTACGTTAACTGAAATAAAGAATGGAATAAAAGTCACCAAACTAGATAAAATAGAAGCACAAAGCAGTGATGTGCAGGAAAGGCCAGCAGAAAACACCCATTTAGAACAGATAGATATGAGAATCCAGAAAAATGAGGATGGTTTGAGATTCCTCTGGGACAGTTTTAAGTGGAAGAATATCAGCAGCATAGGTGTTCCAGAAGTGACAGAGGAAAAGCAAGGGATTAAGAAATTATTTGAAATAATGAATGAACATTTTCCTAATGTGCAAGGAAAATAGACATACAAGTCCAGGCTGCACAGAAAATCCCAAAAAAGATGATCCCAAACAGGAATATACCGAGACACATCATAATTAAAATGGCAAAAGAAAAAGAAAATTCTAAAAGCAGCAAGAGAAATGCAAGTAGTAACTTATAAGGGGTCACTCATTTGACTCTCAGCTTATTTTTCACCAGAAACTTTACAGGCCAGAAGGGATTGGCAGAAAATATTCAACATGATGAAAATCAAGGATCTACAACCAAGAATAATGTATCCAGCAAAGCTAGCATTCAAAATTGAAAGACAGATAAAGAGCTTCTCAGATAAAGAAAAGTTAAAGAAAGAAATCACCACCAAACCAGTACTACAAGGAACGTTAGAGGGACTTCTTTGAAATGGGAGAGGGATGGGAGAGTGGGTAAAATAAGGGAAAGGGATGGAGAAATTTAGTTTGTTGACATAACATCGAAAGCAACAAAGAAACAAATCTCAAGGACACAGTCAATAATTCAGTAGTTACCTGAGGGTAAGGGGAAAGGGGGTGGGGGAGAAGGGACAGGGACACAAATACATGGTGATGGAAGAACTG
Source organism: Lyroderma lyra (assembly GCA_004026885.1). NCBI lineage: Eukaryota > Metazoa > Chordata > Mammalia > Chiroptera > Megadermatidae > Lyroderma > Lyroderma lyra. The sequence continues at coordinate 25,340 of PVJL010000369.1, read as the reverse complement.
ACTCCAGGTGATAAACACATAATACAACACATAGTAGACGTAATGTAGAATTGTACACCTGGAACCTGTGTAATTTCTACTAATCAATGTCACCCTAATAAATTAAAAAATAAAATAAAATTTAAAAACCGTGCTTATTGTGAGAAGTCAGTCATGATTTTTAAACTATCAACTGATATAAAAATCCTAACAGGAGATAGTAAGCTTTTCTTAAAGGGGCACTGTATTCAAAATCTACAGAAACTCTATAGTCCTATAGAAAAAAATCACTTTAAGAAATTGATACTTGTTTTCTGAAAACCCAAACATAACACAATGGTTTTGTTTTTCACCTAACATTTTTCTTTCAAAAGATTAAATCCAATAATGCATAAAAGTGCTCACCACAGTGCCCAACAAATAGTAAGTACTTGATACATGTTAGCTTTTTATTGTGAGTGGCTCAAAGCCCAGAGCTTTCCTCCACCACACTACACTGCCTCCCTATAACAAAGACAAACTATTATTATGCTTTTAGTATGCTGCAGACAGGAAAACCATGTCTATCAGATAAACTCATGTAACATTTCTGAGGGAAAGCAGCTATTAATTACTGAGCTGGTGAGCTGGGCTGGCAGCATCAGCCCCGCCACTGAGGGAGTTTGTTAGAAATGCAGGGTTTCAGGTCCCCAAGCACTGTCTCCTCCCCAGTGCTTAGATCACCTGAAATTACTCTTAACTCTCTGTCTCCTCCTCCTCTGACTCTGAGCTCTCTGAGGGCATGAACTGTACCCTATTGCTTCAGACCTTCAGAATCAGAATCCCCATTTTAACCAGATCCCTGGCGATCTGTGTGCATATTAAAGTTTCAGAAGCCCCTGTGTATAAGACACAGCCCTGTGTTCAAAGGGCTTAGCATCTTGGTGGGGAGTCAAGACAGACACAGAAAGCAACAACAGTGAGCAATACCAGAGAGTACATATGTATGTATTTGAGATACACAGATTTTTGTATAGCATATAATGGAGACACACAGATTTTGACAATAAATACGAGTAATCTAGGACTTTAAAGATGAGGCCTTGAGGTTGACTTAGAAAAAGGGCAAGTTTTGATGAGTTGGACAGGAAAATGTGGGCAAAAAGCTTTATACTGGAGACACTTCTTGGGCAAGTCACTTGATCTCACATCTGTTCTGTTAAATCTTTGATACTAGAATTCTATAAGCCAAGATAAGGAGAATTACTAATAGGATGGTAGGAATTAAGTGGAATAAGCTCCCATCACACCTGTGGGCCTGGGAAGTGAGACGTGCCACCTGAGTAGAGTGCGGCAGGAGCTGCTGGGGCATCCCAGCCAACAATGCAGTACTGTTAAGAGCACTTCTCATGGCCTGTAGAATGTTCTCTGGAAACTGGCCTGTGCTATACAACCCCTGAGAGAAACTGGAAACCATTTAATTCTCTAGTGCAGAATTGCGATCACAGGGCTCAATGGTGATAAAGAGGAGCCTGTACTGGTTGGTCTTCCTGGGTTTGCTTCCTACACTCCAGGAACCAGCACTGCCTGCCAGTACTTCCTCTGTGTTATGGAGCCAAACTCCCCCTATCCTTGTCCTTCCTTTCTTTGTCTATCTTTAGAACAAGAGTCTCTAAAAGCATTCAAGTATCCCACATTGAAGCCAAGCTCACCATCTTTTTGCACCTCAGCTAGAATGCACAATTCACTGACCATCAGCTCTCTAATCTTCTCTACCTTGGTTATTGCACCAATTGCAGTTTGCATTTCTGTAACTGTAATTTCTGTCCCAAGACATTTAAAATGCACCCGCTATTTGCCCAAGGGACCAGACATAATGTAGAAAATCTGATGGTAGCAGCCCTCAATATGCCCCACAGGCAGCTGAATTCTACACATGTACCAAAGGTCAAGGTAATGGTGAATCACGAGAAGACTAATACTGGTTCAACTTTGAGAGCTTTCAAAACAAAAGAGACTGCATTCATTCGAAATACTGAATTTTGGTTCCAATAATTTTTCCATCTTACACTACGCTTATTTTCAAATGCAGCACATAATCACTAACCAACAGCTATTAATTCTCTTGTTTTAACCATTTCCCTTTAGCAATTTCATATGAGTCAGATTTCCAACAGCAAAATAAGAGCCATGTTTGGTTTGGTTTTGCTGTACTACGTTGGGACACTCAGGTTCCCTCACTATATGGCCCACAAAAAATTAATGATCAGAAAATCAGAGTAAAGTTTTAAAATACTCCCATCTTGTGGCAGTTTAGAAATATGACAGCCTAAATATGACAATCTTGCTCGGTCTTTGTTCATTTGTCCCTCTGCTGCACATGGTTTCCAGCAAAGGAAAAGCATTTGGATGTAGAAAATTCTAAATCATCTACCTGGCACCTTTAGGAATTTTAGCCTCTGGGTGACAACTGAATAAAGATCAGATTCACATGTCTGTGTCCCCCACTAGCCTTTGAGTATCTCAGGGGCACACAAACTTACTAATCTTTATATCTCACAGTCCTCGCCGCAGCCTGGCTCATAGTGGCTGTTGATAAATATTTGTAGAATATGTTAATGACGGGCTAAATGCCTAGTGAACTGTGGTCAGCATTAGAAGTTTTAACATTTATTTGTCTCTGATATTTTCCTGAGTTGACTGTGTTCTCTCTAAGTGTTTCAGAAGTCCACTGTCTCTAGCTAAGGGTAAGAGAGTCCAAGGATAGAAAACACAGTTCATATTTTTTATATAATTTTTATGGATTATGAATTGGGAATATTGCTAAATTAGCCTCCAGGAGAACAGGATTCTCATGTCCACAGAATATAAAACTAGTATAGCAACTAGTCTTTAGATATCTATTCAGTTGTTCCTGACAGGCCATCAGATTAGCCTGGTCTCACAGGTCTCAGGCCCAGAAGAAGTGAATGGGGAACTCTTTAGAGAGTGTCCCCAAGTCATGGATTTCCTCGTCTTCTTTTTCTTTCTTTCTTCCACTTGTACTGTAAGAGAGCACATTGCCTTGAACTATGGTAAGTTCTTTGCTTAAATTTTTATTTCCTAATTATTCCATATATACCAAGTGCCAAAAAAATGTATACATATTTTTAAGCGATGTCAATGTTGCTCAAGCAGTAGTTCGCCATAATCAGAAGTGTCTGGACGCTGATGGTGACCACTTGGAGAACCTCTTGTAATTGCAGAAGTCAAACATGACTTGTATTCATCTTTTGTTATAGGTATATATTGAGTATTACAATTTTAATACAGTTTTTTTCTTTCTTAAAATGTGTATACATTTTTTTGGGCACCCTCGGTATAAATAACACATAAAATGTATTTTAATGGTGAGGTAGAGAAACAGAGATACACAGAGCTAGAAAGGTAAAGATAGATATAGAGAATATCCTTAAGTCTGTTGTTTAGTGGGTATAATGGAGATAAAGGGAGTAAGTTGAGGAAATATGCAAATCCTCATGTGATGAAAATTGAGTATATAAATCATTCAAAAATATTTTCAGAACTCCTCAAGCATATTACATGGGAATGCAGGCAAATATGCTAAGACTCTGGGTAAGCAGTGTTAGTCCATTCCACAGTTCCTTGCCAAATTGTTTCTAAAGAAAGTTCACAATTTAGAATCTGGTTGTTCATTATTCTCTCAGAAATTCTCCCAAGTTCTTGTGTTGCTTAATGAAGCTTATTAGCTTTATTACCTTCTGCATTTGGTGGTTGGAAAATGCCAGCTGCAAGGGAACGTAATGAATGCACTGTAAAAGTGAGATGAGGACGGACTCTTGGTCGCCATTTTGCTGCTGCACTTGAGCGAGAAAGTAAGTGTACTGTGGACTCAATTAACAATATTCACCTGTCTCAGTAAAACCTCAGTCATTTTCCATCTTGATTTCACTCTAGAATCACTTGAGAATAAAAACAGTGCTGCCTGAGTTCCACCCCTAGAGGTTCTATTGTCCTTGGCTTGGGATGCAGCCTGAACGCAGGAATTTTTAAAGCTCCGTGGGTGATTCTAATGGCACGTCAGGTTGAGATTCATTGCACTCCAAGGCCATACTTTGCCCAACTTAATAGGACATATTTAAGATCACCAATGGCTTTCTGTGCTCCTGAAGAAATTCTCAGATAATTATTCTTGTACTAATGGCTTTGAGTGGAAAGTTACCTTGATTATTTCCTAATACCCAGGAACCAACTCAGAGCAATGAAAGTCAAGGAATATTAACTACTCTGTTAATACTAATCCTAATCAAAAAGCCATTTTTAAAATGAGACATTCAGTAAATTAAGTTATCCCTATATTAGAGCATAATTCCTTCTCTTTCTACTTAGTTCCTTGCAAAATGCCTCATTTTCATAGTCCCAAAAAGAATTTCTAGTTCTTTTATGTAAGGTTAAAAATATCCAGCTAGAATAATTTATGCTACATGTAATATTAGCCATGTCTGTCACATAAAACTCATCTAATTGTATTCTCCACATTTGGTGCTAAGTAAATGCAAACTTGATGGTTAACAGGGAACTCTAGTCCTTCTTTACATGAATCTTCAAAACCATCAGTTCCCAAGCGGTGGTATGTGTACCCCCAGGGGTACGTGCTGGGCCATTCAGGGGTACGCAAAAAATAATCAGTAATGGCAAAACACAAGTAAAGTAAAAAAACAATAAATATTAAGTTTGAATCACCATTAATGGAGACACTTCAAAATTAGATCACATTAGCAAATGATGATTAGTGAGGCTGTGGCTATGAACCCTTCCCCCAAACCACTCTTCATTACATAGTTTCAGAACAGTCCATTTGGGATGTTTCTAGAACTTCCCCAAACATATAAATACATCCATAGCCAGACTGTTAGATTAGTTTAGTTATTGACTGAGTAAAAGTAAGTTGTCTTTCATCGTGATTCTTTTCAAGTAGGTTTTTTATTTAATGTTTAAATAACTTGATCATCATTATCAATATTTAACCGAGTTATAAATATTGTAAAATTAAATCTGTGGTCTGTACTTTCAGTATAGTAATTTTTCTTCCCTAACTTATTATCTCATTTCCACTATTTTACATTAAGATAGGCACCGAACAAAAGTGTCAGTATTTAAAAACAGCTGTTTTAAAAACAAGGGGTCAGAGTTCTCTGGTGGTGTAGTGGCTTAAGGCTTCGGCGCTAGCACTGTCAGTGCTGCGGCCTGGGTTCGATTCCCCGCCAGGGAACTACCCACATACAAAAGAACGAACAAACAAAAAAAAACAAACAAGGGGTCCACTTTATGGAAATGGGTTTAAAAGGGATATACAATTGGAAACAGGTTAGGAACTGCTCTAGACTTAAGCATTAAGTGTAAGCATTTTCACCATACAGGTTTGACAAAATCAGCTTGCAGACATCAATATTGCTGATATCATTTGATAAAGAATACAAACCAAAGAGATAAGCAAATGAGTAGGTCTGACTATTTAAACAGAAATATGTGGTTCTACAGGAATCTGGAATTCCAGGCACTGCCTTCCAAACCAGTACTTACATCTTCTAGGAGACAAACAGCAGCAGGATTCCCATGAAATGCTTTTGCTGTGAATGCATCTGCTATGAAAATAGGGAGCTTCATTTTCCTTGTAAGCTGTTTTTGCAAGCTCTCAAAGTTACTGGTAACCTGCTTTTACTTCTGTGGCAAAAAATCCAAAAGTTAATGTTTTACTTGGTGTACAGAACCAACTAGCAGTTCTCAGATACGAAGTCAAGCAATTATTCTAACACACCTACATTTAAAGATATATGATACCCTAACTTTTTAAGCCTTTAAGTAGAATTTGTTTAAAATATTGGATGAATATTTTCTTTTGAAATTTTGTATGATGTTTTATACTGTACATGTCTTTAACAACATAATCATATTCTTTCTAAGAGTAGCCAAAACTAGCTTAGGCTATGTTTTTAATGAAGTTCATGAAACTTCCAAGGAACACGTATGTTGCTTATAGTCTCCCAATGAATATTACTACCCTTTTAAAAGAATATTTTTTTCTAATTATAAAAATTGTGCTCATTATAAAAAACTTGGAAAATTAAAAAGTGACCCACGCAAATCAGCAATAATTTTTTTTTATTTTTGGTATAGTCACCATGCTGTACATTACATTCCCATGGTTTATTTAACGAAGTCAAAGGAGCCTTGTGCTTTAATTTTTTGTTATTTTATTAAATTTGCAGATGAAAACACTTTTGAGCTCATGATACAGATTTGATAAAATAAAGCTTTTCATTATAACAATAATACTTCCTATTTCTAAAAATCTATAAAATACAGAAAAACAGAGGAAAAAACCACAAACGCCTGTACTTCCACTCCCTAGAGATAAACTCTGTTTGTTGTACTAGAAAGCAGGGACTTTGTCACAGTCATGGAGGGATTCCTCCCTCCCAAAGTCATAGTATCTTTTGAAAATTCAGCAAATTAGGGAGCTGTTTTGATTACACCTAAAAGAAAATAACCTGTCCTCACATGCATTTCTTGTTCTCAAGGAGATGAAGCTAAACAACCTGGGAAGCCCTGCTGGGTGCCCACACCTGGCCCCAGCCTTCTGGAAATCTCTCAGGCCTACTTGTTTCCCGTCCTTCCTCCCTCCCTCCACCCCTCCCTCCTCTCTTTCCGTCCTTCTTTCCTTTCTTAATTACTATACAAGTGTTTTTGCCTAATTTATTGCCAAATGCCTGCTTTTCTTTTTCTTTTCCTTTTTATTGAAGTATAATTGACATACGAGGGCTGTCTGGAAAGTATCCAGCCATTTAATATGAAAAATAAAGGCATTTATGGCTGGATTTTTTTCCAGACAGCCCTTGTATAATATTACATTTTTTTCAGGTGTACAACATAATAATTCGATATTTGTTTTGTACAGATTAAAAAACCACCACAATAAATCTAGTGCACATCCATCACCATACATAGTAATGAAAAAAAAATTTTATTGTAATGAGAATTTTTAAGATCTACTCTCTTAGCAAACTTCAAATATGCCATACAGTATTATTACCTATAGTCACCACGTTGTACATTACATTTCCATGACTTAATTGATTTTATAACTAGAAGTTTATATCTTTTGTTGCCCTTCAATAACTTAGAAAGTTTGTACCTTTTGACTCCCAAGCAATAACATTATTAATATTTTAGATACATAGTTTTTAATCAGAATTTTTACATTGTAACAGTGTAGCTTGAGTATTTCCCAAGGGCACTAAATGCTTCAGAAACATCATTTTAATACTTTACAATAGTTTTATGGATATGTTATAAATTATTTAACTGTTTTCCCTTTGGTGAATATTTAAGTTATTTCTAATTTTTCACTTGTAAATACAATGAAGTGATTAAACTTGTTGAATGTGACTCTTGGTCTACATTTCTGAATTTTTAATTATTATACATTCCTAAAAGTGAAATCCCTGGGTCAGAATGTATAGACATCTTGATTTTCACACACACTTAAATTTATCTTCAAAAAGAGAGTACCATTTTAGACAACATGTGGGTATCTCATCATTGCTAATCTAATAGATAAGAATATCTTGAGTTTCCATTTGTGTTTTCTTGGATTATTCTAACTAGATTGTAAAAAGCATAAAGTCAGAACCTCTTCTTGCTCAATGCTAGGTATACAATAAATATATATTGAATTAATTAGGTAAGTAAATAATATGCTGTGCATACATCAAAACTGGACTTTCATGCATTGATTGACAAATACTTAGGGTTTCTCAGCAGGCTGTCATCTGCCAGCCAACATTTCCATGTCAGTGGCATCACTATTATTGACATTACATTGTAGTTTATTTGTGCAATTATTTGGAAATTATAGATTGTCTTTATTATTTTAGAAAATTTGAATTCATTATCAGAACTCTTAATTTGACAACAGGAACAAATTAGAGTTCTGATAATGAAACATAGTTTTCATAAACTTAATAGAATTGACACTTCTATAGAAATCATAGGTGTGCCAAAAGGAGCATGGTTTTAGACTCACTGAACTTCAACCTCATTGGTCCCAGCCATCACGTATGTGTTCAGTTGGATGAGAAAATATATATTGAAGACTCAAATTTTTCTCCACTGATCATAAATTACATGTGTTTTAAAAATAATGTTTGTTTAAATAGTCTTCTGAAGTTTTCTTAATCTAATCCAGTACAGAAGAATAAAAATTTCACAACTAAGTACTTTATCAGGCTTCCAGAAATACTGCATAGCTTCTCAAATGAAAGCATTTCTTTAAAGGGAGAAAATTCTCAGAGTCTAATAACCAATGTCATTTGCCTGTTTACTAGCCAACTCCCTCTGCCACACACACCCCCCCCCCCCACCACCACCACCACCACATACTTGAAGTTCTCTTTTCCTAAAAGAACTCTGATTTTTGTTTGGAGAAACCATGTGCCAAGCCCCACCAATGAATCATAATCGTCTAAGCCAGTCAGGACAACCTCATTCTACTTTGTCAGATGCTCACTCTTCCAGATTCTCTTACAACTAGAGATGGCCATGTGACACAACAAGGGCAAGATTGCTGCAGGGATTCTGGGAGAAAATCTTTTGCTTTCTGATAAAGGGGAAGGACCTGAAAGGAGAATGGACTGCCACTGCCCCTCCTCTTTTTCCTCTCTGGAATATGTTGCTGATGACTGGAAATGCAGCAATTGTCTTTCACCACGAGGTGACAAATATGAAGAATAGCTAACAGACTAAGACTGAGTATGGTCTCTTAACGATATAGTTAACCTGCTAAATAAACATTAGAAACTCCTAATTCCAAATTTCTTGAGTAAACAACAAAGGTGCACACTATTGTTGTCATATGGTAGTGAAAACAATGGCTCCCCAAAGATTTCTACATTCTAATTCCAAGAACTAGTGAATATGCTGTTACATGGCAGGGAGAATTAAAGATGCACATGGAATTAAGGCTGTTAATCAGCCGACCTTAAAATAAGATTATTCTGGATGATCCAGGGGGACACAATGGCACAGGGGTCTTTAAAAGTGGAAGAGGGAGGCAGAAAAGTCCAAGGCAGAGAGAGATTTGAACCTGCTGTGCTGCTGCCTTGAAGAAAGGAACCACAAGCCCAGGAATGTATGTGGCCTTTAGAAATTGGAAAAGGAAGGAAGTTCCCTGGTGGTGTAGTGGCTTAAGGCTTTGGCCTGGGTTCAAGTCCCAGCCAAGGAACTACCTGCATACAAAAAAAAAGTTGGAAAAGGCAAGGAAACAAATCCTCCCCTAGAGCCTCTAGAAGGAACTAGTCTGGATTAGTCAATTCAGGATACCATAACAAAATACTATAGACTGAGTGGTTTAAACAACAGAAACTTCTTTTCTCACAACTTGGAGGCTGGCAAATCTAAAATCAAGGTGCCGACCAATTTGGTTCCTGGTGAGCATGTCTTCCTGGTTTATAGACAGCCAGCCACCTTCTTGATTTATCCTCACATGGCAGAGGAAAAAAAGGGGAGCAAACTCTCTAGTGCCTCTTTTTTTCTTTCTTCTTCTTCTTTGGTATGTGGGTAGCTCCCTGGCCGGGAATCGAACCCAGGCCACAGCACTGACAGTGCCAGCGCCAAAGCCTTAAGCCGCTACACCACCAGGGAACTCCAAGTGTCTCTTTTTTAAAGAGTGCTAATGCCATCGTGAGGACTCCACCCTCATGACCTCTTCTGGACCTAATTACCTCCCAAAGGTCAGCTTCTCCAAATCCTATCATATTGGGGGTTATGGCTTTAACCTATGAAATGGGTAGGCATTACTTAGTCCATAGCAGCACCCTTGCTAACACCTTAATTTTAGCTTGGTGAGACCCATTTTGGACTTCTGAACTCCAGACCTGTAAAATAATAAATTTATGTTGCTGTTAGTTACTAAGTTAGTGGTAATTTGTTACAGCAACCACAGCAAACTAATACAGTCCAATATTCTGTTATTTGCAGTCCAACACAATCTTAACTGCTGCACTGTTTCCAAGGACAATGATAGTTAAAACTTTTTGAGCACTTATTGTGTGCTAGACATGGTTCTAAGAGCATTTAATCTTCAGAGTACCCCCATGAGATAGATACAATTCTAATCTCCATCTCCATTTTACAGATGAATAAATGGAGACCCAGATAATTTAAGTAACTTATCCGTGGTCACACATTTAGGCAATGCCTACATTTGAACCCAAATACTCTTAACTCCAGAGTTCATGTTCTTAACCATTATGATTTAGAATATATCCAAGGACCAGAATTTGAGAAAGTCTCACTTAAAGAACTAAAATCTTAGTTCCATGAAATTGTAAACTTGGAGTTCCCCGGTGCTGTAGTGGCTTAAGGCTTTGGTGTTGGCGCTGTCAGCGCTGCGACCTGGGTTCAATTCCCAGTCAGGGAGCTACCCACATACAAAAAAACAACAAAAAAATAAATAAATAAAAATAAGTAAAAAATAAATTATAAACTACCACTGCATAACAAATTTTGTCTTAAGTTTTTAAATAATTTTTAGACCATCATTGAAATAAAACTCAGAATTTAAAAATTCTCTTAGAATTTGCAGATACTCAATAATACAAAGAACCTGGTACAAGAAACACTAGGAAACTGTATTATCTTCTGTATGAAAACTGAACAAGGAGTTCCCTGATGATGTAGTGGCTTAAGGCTTCGGCGCTGGCACCGTCAGTGCTGCGGCCTGGGTTCGATTCCCAGCCAGGGAGCTACCCACATACCAAAAAAAAAGTTAAAAAAAAAAAAACTGAACAAGATTTATTTCTGATTAAATAAAGAGTTGTTAACCAAGTATAGATTTCTTAAGCATTTTTATGATTCACTGTAGAACATTGGTTCTCAGATTTGTGGAAGCCTGTTAAAACACAGATTGCTGAACTCCATGCCCAGAATTTCTGATTTGGAAGTCTGAGGTGGGACCCAAGACTTTACATTTCTAATAATGTCCCAGGGGATGCTGATGCTATACTTGGAGGATCATTACAGAAAGAGCATGAAGATTCTAACACCATACATGCATAAAAAATATTTTTCTGAAATGTACTGTACAACTTTATTTTAATATTTATTCTGTCAAAAGGTAGAGAAAGGAAGATTTTTTAGTTTATTTAATTTAATGAATATCTGTTTGTACCTTGTGATGACAAATTATGCTTAAGGCAGGACTCACATTAACAATTGTTTTTTTTTTGTTTGTTTGTTTGTTTTTTATATGTAGGTAAGTTCCCTGGCTGAGAATCAAACCCAGGCCACAGCGTTGACAGCGCTGAAGCCTTAGCCACTACACCACCAGGGAGCTCCCAACAATTGTATTTTCAAAAATTACTTTGTTTTCTAAATGTGAGGCACATGCTAGACTTTGGGGATAAAATGATGAATAAGTCACTAGATCTCTCAAAGAATTCTCAGCCAGTAAGGAGACAAATGTAAAAATTTATATATATACACAAACATACACACACACACATATAGACATAGGAACACATTGAGAGAACAATAACTCTACCCAGGGGATAGTCAGAGGGACCTCCAGAGATAAGGTGACATTTGAGTGGGACCAAAATCACACACAAAAAAAGTGTTCAGCAGTTCCAGCAGGTAAGAACAGGCATCTTAAGCATCATGGGCAAGCAACTGGGTGTGGAAATGAGAGGGTGGAGTTCAGAAATCCAGAGTTTAGGGAGTGCCCTGATGGTGTAGTGGCTTAAGGCTTCAGCATTGGCACTGTGAGCGCTTCGGTCTGGGTTCGATTCCCAGTCGGGAGCTACCCACATACCAAAAAGCAAAAAGAAAAAAAGAAATCCAAAGTTCAGTTCAATAGCTCCTATGTGTCAGGCTCCAGTGCTAGGTGCCCAGGAAGAAGAGAGAGGCTCATTCATGAGCCATAACCCTCTACCTCAAGGATCTGATCTAGAATTTATTTCTGAAGATGTCTTTTTCTCATTCTCCAATTAATTTTGATTTCATATCTATAAGAAAAAGGCAGCTTTACCCTTCCCCTGAATTACTGAGAGAAAATCTGAAGCAGGTAAAGTTGAAGCGACTTGCCTTTCTTTACGCAGTAAGTGAGCTTGCACAAATTCTGGCAGGTCAACCTAATAGCTGGTCCTGAGGTGCAGCTATCAGGCAGGTGTTTTTCAAATGACCCAAATAATTTAAATTATCCTTTTCTACTTTTTCACTCACATTCCATTTGGATCTCCTAGAGTGGCTTTAGACATCCCTTAATAATGCCAAATACTCTATTTAAATAAAAATCCACAAAGGGTACAAGTTCATTAATCTAAATTCATACAATTTCTCAAGTATTTCCATCCCTCTTTTTTAAGTTGTTTTTTAATCACCAGTTTAATATATGAATATAATCTCCTTCTAAACCATCAGTTCCCAAGTGGTGGTACACATACCCCCAGGCGTACGTGCTGGGCTGTTCAGGGCTAGGTGAAAAATAATCAGTAATGACAAAAACTAACAAACAAACAAACAAAACCCCCAAAAGAACCAAGTAAAAAAATGCAAAACGTTGGTTATGGAACAATAAATGTTAAGTTTGAATCATCATTAATGGAGACAGTTCAAAATTAGATCACATTAATGAATGATGATTGGTGAGGCCATGGCTGTGAACCCTTCCCCCAAACTGCTCTTTTACCAATCCTTATGCACAATTTCAGAACAATCCATTTGTGACATTTCTAGAAATCCTCCAAACATATAAATACATCTGTAGCCAGACTGTTTGATCGGTTTAGTTATTGACTGAGTAAAAGTAAGTTGTCTTTAATCATGATTCTTTTCAGTTAGTGTTTTTATTTAATGTTCAAATAACTTGATCATCATTATCAGTATTTAACGTTTACAAATATTGTAAAATTAAATCTGTGTTTTGTGCTTTTAGTGTAGTAATTTTTCTTTCCTAACTTATTACCTCATTTCCACTATACATTAAGATAGGCACTGAACAAAAGTGTCAGTATTTAAAAACAGCTGTTTCATAAACACGGGGTACAATGTATAGAAATGGGTTTAAAAGTGTACACAAGTGGAAAAGGGTGGGAACCACTGTTCTAAACAATAAAATAGTATAGAAAGAAACTAAAATCCATTTGACAATTCCCCAGAGGTCCATCAGATTTGTTTTTGAGAACACTGCAGACACTTCCCTAAATTCTAACTTGGTCTCGTTTACCTCGTAAATGTAGGGGAATCATAAACCTCCCTTGTTCAAATAGCTTAGTCATTAAACCACCCCATGGGTGTGCCTGAAAACACTGATGCTTACTTGTCCCTCTGTAATAGTCTTAGTTTGTTTCCATTCTCCTGTGGCTACAGACAACAGAAAGTTGATTTCTGTTAAAGAACCCACTTAACTTTAGCTTATGGCTGCTGGTTCAAAAATAGGCTATCATTAATAAATGCCAGTTTAGTTCTTGGAGTACCGGCTGTCAAAGTTTATATGGACACTGTCTACTTTACTAGCTGTGAAAAGAAAATAAGTGTAAAAATAATAAATTCTAAATAAAATAAGTTTTAAATCAAAATTTGGAAGAATGTATATATATATATTTTTTTTCTTTGTATGTGGATAGTCCCATGGCTGGGAATCGAACCCAGGCCACAGCGTTGACAGCGCCAGCGCCGAAGCCTTAAGCCACTACACCACCAGGGAACTCCCAAGAATGCATATTTTTAAATTAGCTTCATCTAGCTACTAAAATCATATATATATATGGCACTCAATTACTTTGTGTTTACTTTTATGCATATTTCATAGACTTAATAGATAGATGCTCTGGAACACTGCCATTGTTAAAATATTTATAGGCTAGTTCTGAATGCTTCAACTATGTTTATGTTTAAACACCCATTGTTTTGGAAATTTTTCACTTTTCTGTTTAAGTTTACAGTTCTCATCTTATCATCATGACTTACCTTTTATCAAGCAAATTTTTAAAAATTAATTTCACTACTTGAAAATAAGACCCACATTCTTGTCCCCTAAGAAGTTCAAGGGATGAGAACAGACTCCAGAAAATAAAGTATAAACTGATTTTTATGATACTTTTTAAGTAAGAAAAACATGATTCAGTACTTTGCCTGCAGTGGTAAACCCTTAGCATATGACAAAAATTACTTAAGGCTCTTTCTACTACTCTGTAAACAAGTTGTTGTTGACTATCTTAACTCTATTGCGTATTTATATTTTGAATTTTGAATTTTTGGGCAGTCTCACTGTTAAAGACCTCAATCTTCTTGTAAAGCTCTGGTGGAGTATTGCTCTATCTTGAAATTAAATGGGGGAAAGTCATTAGAGAAAAATACTCTTCTATCTCTCTACATATATAGGTCAACATAAAAAACACCCAAACCTGTAGAGAATTTTTATAAGAGTTTGAGTCAAATTGACAATATGTGCTAGAGAGCAAGATCTCAAATGCTCCAGGGAATAAGAGTTTTGCAGCTTCTTTTGTGAATTTGAAATTAAGGACAGAACATAAGGAAGATTAAATGGAGGTGGGGAAAAAACAAGGCGGGGATTAGAGTACAAAATAGTTAACAGGATTATGTCCTCTCCTGAGGCTGGTTACAGATTATTTCAAAGGTGTGTTAACCTAGATGCACTGAAACAATAAACAGGACTTGCTTAAGGCAAAGATAAACTTTTAGTTAAAAGTTATATGCCTTTTAGAACAACTGTGGTATACATCTGAAACTAATATAATGTATGTTAGTTACATTTTTTAAATAAAATCTGTTTTGTTTTGTTTTTTTTTGGTATGTGGGTAGTTCCCTGGCTGGGAATCAAACTCAGGCTGCAGCATTGACAGTGCCAGCACCAAAGCCTTAAGCCACTACACCACCAGGGAACTCCTAATAAAATATTTAAAAAACAGAAATCCATTTCAGAAGATCAAGTTAAAAACCCCATGTATTTGGACATTAGAAATGAGATAAGGAGTTCCCTGGTGGTGTAGTGGCTTAAGGCTTTGGCGCTGTCAATGCTGTGGCCTGGGTTCAATTCCCAGACAGGGAACTACCCACATTAAAAAAAAAAAAAAAAAAAAAAAAAATTGGGAAAAAGATATGCCATGCAAAGACTTAGACAGCTGGAGTGACTGTACCAATAGCCAACAAAACAGACTTTAAGAGAAAACTTGTTACTGGAGACAAAGAAGGACATTTTCTAATGATAAAATGATCAATCCATCCAGGAGATATGACAATTATAAACATATATGCACCTAACAACAGAACCTCAAAACACATTAAGCAAAAACTGACAGAATTGGAGAAACAGATAATTTAACAATAATACTGTAGTTCGAGACTTCAATGCATACTTTCAATAATGGATTCTAGGTTCCCTGGTGATGTAGTGGCTAGGCTTCAGTGCTCTAAATGCTGCAGCTTGGGTTTAATTCCCAGCCAGGGAATCCACCCCCCCCCCCAATGGATTCTACAACTAGACAGAAGATCAACAAGGAAACAAGACTTTAATAACACTACTAATCAACCAGACCTAATAGACATATATATTAATAGTACATCCCACAATTATAGAAAACAAAACTCTTGAGTGCTGGAACATTTCTCCAGGCTAGACTATATGTTAGACCATAAAACAAGTCTCAATAAATTTAAAGGCCTGGAATCATACAAAGTATGTCCTTCAACCACAATAGAATAAAATTACATATCAATAACAAAAGGAAAATAATTTAGGAAATGTAGAAATTAACATTCTCCAACAATAAAAGGAAATGTGGCTCCTTAGAGAAATGGCTGATTCTAGGGTCAGAGCAGGGAAAAATACCAGATGACACTGGAGTATCTTCTAGTACCAGAAAGTAAGGCAGTATGCTTGTACCTTGCTATTCTCAAAGGATTGGTTCCAGAAACCCCCGCGGATACCAAAATCCAAGGATGCTCAAGGCCCTTATACAAAATGGCATAGTATTTGCATATAACCTATCTACATTTCCCTGTATACTTTAAATCATCTCTAGATTACTTTATAATACCTAATACAAAGTAAATATTATATAAATAGTTGTTATAATGTATTATTTAGGGAGTAACGACAAGAAAAATCTGTGTATGTTCAGTAGCTGTAGTTGGTTGAATCCATGAATGCAGATTCCATGAATATGAAGAAACGATTGTACTCAAACAATAAAAAGTATAGGGGCATGTCAAAGAAATATAGAAGCCAACCTAAAAGAGCTTCCAGTGGCCTAAGCAAGAACAATTTGAGCATCAGAGTAAGTAACACAGCATTGGATTGTAACCCAAAGTATAAAATTAATATACATGACTCTGTACTGATGTAAATAAAAGATGAATGGAGGAAAGGAAGGGTGGGAGAAAGGGAGGAAGGAAGGAAGGAGAGGTTGGGGCGGGGGAAGCAAGGGTAGATAGATCTCCCTTATAGAATAATTCCAAATAATTTAACTAGCTACTCTCCCTTCCAAGAGATGGCGCTTAAATGCCCCTGGCCTCTTGAGTATGGGCTGTACTCAGTGACTTGTTCCAAAGAGTGGAACACAGGAAGAGGATAGAAAAGTAACTTTATAGTGGAGAAACCTAGCAAATACTACCTCAGCCAGGTGATCAGGGTAACATTATCAGTGATAAATCATGCTGTCAACTTGTATCCTTGACATGATGTGATGGGAATGGCACTTTACCTCTGTGATCTTCTTCTCAAGAACACATATCCCTGTCTAATCATGAGAAAAACATTAGAAAAATCCCGAATAAAGGATATTCTACAAAATATGTGACCAGAGGATTCTAAGGAGACATGATGATTAATGTAATACAGTATCCAGGATGGGATCCTAGAATAGAAAAAGGACATTGGGGAAAAGCTAATGAACCCCAAATAAAGTGGAGTTCAGTTAATAGTAATGGACCAATGTTGGTTCATTAGTTGTGACAAATGTACCGCAGTAATACAAGATGTTAACAATACAGGAAACTGAGTGAAGTACAAAGGAACCTATCATACTATCATTGCAACTTTTCTGTAAATTTACAACTATTCTAACAATGTTTAATCGTTTCAAAAAAAAAAGGATCTGATGCCTGCCAATAAGCAAGTAAGGGAGCTTGGAATAACTGAGCCTTGAGATACTTGTAACTGTAGCTGCAGCTGACTCTTTGATTGCAGCTTTATAAGAAACCCTGAGCCAGCAACACCCAACTAGGCTGCCCCCAGATTTCTGACCCACAGAATGTATGAAATTATAAAAATATGTTGTTTTAAGCTGCTAAGTTTTAGGGTAATTTGTTAACAGCAATAATAACTAATACAACATACTTTTTTCCAATTATATTGAGATATATAATTGTCATAAATCACTGTATGTTTAAGGTATACAGCAGGCATGTCCAACCTGCAGCCCAGGACATCTTTGAATGTGGCCCAATACAATTTCTTTTTTGTAGTAGTAGTAGTAGTAGTAGTAGTAGTAGTAGTAGTAGTATGTGGGTAGTTCCCTGGCTCGGAATTGAACCCAGGCCGCAGCATTGACAGCGCCAGCGCCAAAGCCTTAAGCCACTACATCACCAGGGAACTCCAAAAGTTTATTTATTTATTTATTTTTGGGTAGTTCCCGGCTGGGAATCGAACCCAGGCCGCTGCGTTGAGAGCGCCGAAACCTAGCTGCTACACCACCAGGGAACTCCTCCCAATACAATTTCTTAAAACATTATGAGATTTTTTTTGCAATCACTCTTTTAGCTCATCAGCTATCGTCAGTGTTAGTGTATTTTATTATGTGTGGCCCAAGACCATTCTTCTTCCAGTGTGGCCCAAGGAAGCCCAAAATTAGACACTGATGGTATACAACATAATTGTTTGACTTACATACACTGTGAAGTGATTACCACAATAAGTTTAGGTAGTATCCATCATCTAATAAAGATACAATAAAAAGAGAATGCAAGAAATGGAAAAAAAATGTTTTCCTTGTGATGAGAATTCTTAGGATTTATTCTCAACAACTTTCAAATCTATCATACAGCAGTGTTAGCTGTACATTACATCCCTAGTACTTATTTACCTTATAAAGTATAGTTTCTTTTATGTTTAATACTCAGAAGCACCCCCTGCAAAACACAGGGACAAGTTGCATTCCATATGTTTGATAGTTATATCTCTCATTATTCCTCACTATAAGTTAAAAAATTCTCATTCCAATTTTTACAACAGATTCTATAGCAAATTTTAACCTGAGCCTATCTCCCAGACTTGAAAATGTAAAAGCAAAATATATATATTGATGATTACCAAATCTATATCCCTAGCACATATTGATTTCATCATAGACATATCTACTTGGATTATACCTGGCATATCAACTTACCCAACATTTTGATATTTCCTATGTTATTGTCCCCACCATCTAACCTAAACCAAAAATAATTCATCCTTGACTTCTTTTGACTCACCCATCCATAGCCCCTCTGATCACTAAATCCTATTGAAAATAACTCCTAAATATGTCTCAAAGTCATCCTCTTATATTTATCCCTAATACCACTGTTCTAGTTTAAGTGCTCATCATCTCTGCCAGGTCTTCTCCTTGCCTTCTCTCTTCTCCTCTCAATATCTACACACTTAAGCCAGAATTATCTAATGTGAGGTTGATCATCAACCTAAAAATAAAAGCCAAGCTCTACAGGGTGGCATACAAACTCCTCCAAGATCTGGTTATTACCTGCTCCCTTCATTTATTTTACAGTCCTCTAACTGCTTAGAGTTCCCATTTCCAAGTTACCTCCATGGATTGGATCTTACTGTGCCCTCAGCCTTTATTGCCTTTCCTATCTTCCATAGCCAACTAAATTTTACTTATCCTTAGCTCAGGAGTTATTCCCTTAGGAAAGCTTTCCCTGAAGCTTTCCCTGAAGCCCCAGTTTGTGCTAAATGGTCCTACCCAAATACTCCATGTTTACCCTCTAATCACTTGCTATAGTCTAATATAGTTTATCTATTTAATGGTATGTATGTATGTATATACTAATAAAAGTTAAAGACAGCTTCACTTTATGTCATTTAGTATTTGTGAACTGAAACAAATATACTGACCTACTAGGAATTCAGTAATGCCCTTAAATCAATTTCCATTTTATTAATAGCAACTGCATCTACCTATATTAGAACAACAGCAGTAGAGGAGGCAACAAAATGCGGCATGAGAGGGACCTCTGAGAAGCTACTCTGGAGATTACAACTAATAAAACACCCAGACCTCAACCCAGGGCCCTCTACACATCGCACAGTCACAG
Organism: Lyroderma lyra; assembly: GCA_004026885.1. Lineage (NCBI taxonomy): Eukaryota > Metazoa > Chordata > Mammalia > Chiroptera > Megadermatidae > Lyroderma > Lyroderma lyra. The sequence continues at coordinate 5,990 of PVJL010000369.1, read as the reverse complement.
CTAGGAAACCCACTCGTCACATTAAGGTACCGGCAGGTGGGCAGAGGGTTAAACAAAGGAGAAAAAAGGGGAATAATGGGGATGCCATGGCTGGTTCCCCCTTGGAACTCTATCACTGGGGGAGGGAGGAGGAAGTGGGAGAGCACTCGGGACCTCACTCGGTCCATGGGACAGAGGAAAGGGGGCCCACAGGTGGGGCATGAGATACCACACCCACCTCACTGTGGCCCCAGGAGGTGCAGACTGGTCCGCAAAACTCCAGAGGAGGGGGAGCAACTGAGCGGTGAGGATCCATGGCATGAATGCTCCCGCCGGGAAGGAGGAGATGGGGGCTGCACATGCGTTTTTCTTTTTTTTTTTTTTTTTTTTTTTTTTTTTTTTTTTTTTTTTTTTTTTTTTTATTTATTTTTTTTTTTTTTTGCTTTTTGGTATGTGGGTAGCTCCCTGGCTGGGAATCGAACCCAGGCCGCAGCGCTGACAGCGCCAACGCCAAAGCCTTAAGCCACTACACCACCAGAGAACTCCCCTACACATGCGTTTTTCAGCCCACAACCAGCACAACTGAAAGACCAGCCAACAAAATAGCTGACCCCATGGCTCAGGGCAGAGTCCGTGCACAGGGCAAGCTGAGAACAGAGAGGCACATTCACGCCCAAACTCCCGCACGAGCCCTGGAGCCACAAGAAGAAAACAAGGGGAGTTCCCGGGTGGTGTAGTGGCTAGGCTTTGGCGCTCTCAATGCTGCAGCCTGGGTTGGATTCCCAGCCAGGGAACTACCCCACCGAAAATGAAAACAAAGCCACACACCCCACCCCCACCCCAAAGACCTCTGCCTGCCCAGGATCAGCAGTGAAAACCAAAGAAACTGCAAAAGAATTTGTGTCAAAATGAGAAACCAGAGAAAGGCAACTCAAATTAAAGAGATGGGGACAGATGACCCATCAGAAACAAATCTCAAAGCAACAATTATAAAAATGCTTAAGGAACTGAATGATAATTTCAACAGAGAGATAGCAAGCATCAAAGAAGACTTACAAACCATTATGAAGGACCAGAGAGAGATAATGACTACATTAAGTGAAATGAAGAAAGGAATAAAAGTCACTAAAATAGAAAAAATAGAAGCACAAAGTGGTGATTTGCAGGAAAAGCCAGTAGAAAACACCTAACCAGATAAATTTAAAATTATTTCCAAAAAAAAGGAAGATGGATTGAGATTTCTCTGGGACTATATCAAACAAAAAAAAATATATCAGAATAATAGGCATGCTGGAAGGGATGGAAGAAAAGCAAGGGATCAATAAATTATTTGAACAAATAATGAAAATTTTCCTAACCTGGCAAAGATAATAGACATACAAGTCCAGGATACACAGAGAATCCCAAACAAGATGGTCCCAAACAGGAATACACTAAGACACATCATAATTAAAATGGCAAAAGTTAAAGAAAAAGAGAAAATTCTAAAAACAGCAAGAGAAATGCAAGTAGGAACTTGTAAAGGGACACCCTTCGACTCTCAGCTGGTTTCTCGCCAGGAACTTTACAGGCCAGAAGGGATTGGCAGAAAATATTCAACGTGATGAAAACCAAGGATCTACAACCAAGAATAATGTATCCAGCAAGGCTAGCATTCAAAATTGATGGACAGATAAAGTGCTTCTCAGATAAGAAAAAGCTAAAGGAGTTCATCACCACCAAACCAGTACTACACAGAATGTTAGAGGGACTTCTTCAAGATGGGAGGAGGGATGGGAGAGACAGTAAAATAAGGGAAAGGGGTGGAGAAATTTAGTATGATTGTTACCATGAAATTGAAAGCAACAAAGAAACAAAACTCATGGACACAGTCAATAATTTAGTAGTTGCCTGAGGGTAAGGGGGAAAGGAAATAGGGGAGAAGGGACAGTGACACAAATATATGGTGATGGAAAGAGAACTGACTCTGGGTGATGAACACATAATACAATACATAGATGATGTGTACACCTGGGACCTGTATAATTTTTACTAATCAATGTCACCCCAATAAAAAAAATTAAAAAAAGAAAAACAGCAGTACATTACAGGTGAAATACTACTTATTCTGTCTACAGATGGTACTTGGTATTCATATGAATTCATAGACTTCCCTGGAATAATTTCTGTCCCTCAATACAGTGCTTAGGACACTGTACTTACCAAAAAAAAAAAACAAAAAAAAACAACAAAAAAAAACTATTAAAATCACTGTTGAAATGAGTTTAACAGGAATGAACCACACATTTATTAACAACATGAAAAACACACATGAAATAGGATGGGACTAGATTATTTCAACTACTAATCTCTGCCCTATATAACAATATAACAACCATTTTAGAAATTAAGAAACTGAGGTTCAGAAAAGTTAATTGCCTCAGAATCAAATAGTTCATAGGTAAGTGTCAAAACTGGGGTTGGAACTGAGGCCTGTCTGATTCCAATTATGAAGATAATTCTAAATTTTGCCATTGATTTTCTTTGTAAATTTTGGAGAAATACTTTACCTCTTGATTCTTCCGTTTCTTGGTCCATAACTTTACCAGACTGTAGTGAAAATTAGTTACTTAAAGTGCCTCCACCCTCAACATGACCATCATTGTTTGTGCACCGAGAGGTATAGGCACATATATTTGGTGGGGGGGGGGGGGGAATATATATATGTATATATATTTGGGTAGTTCCCCTGGCTGGGAATCGAACCCAGGCCACAGCGTTAACAGCACCAGCACTGAAGCCTTAAGCCACTACACCACCAGGGAAGTCACGAAATCTATATTTTTATCTACCACTCAGAAGCTTAAAATCATGTGCAGGGAGGGAAGGGTGTCTGTGCTGTTTTCTAAGTTATTAATGTGCTTATGACATATTAAAAGCAGAATAGTAATTGATTTCAATTCCTTAAGTAGCTTTCTTTTGTAGCTGTTTTCCGTGTTCTTCACATCAATCTACTAAAACAGAATATTCAATACTTTTATTTTTTTTACTTTTTGAATGTTCAGTACTTTTAATTATTTTAAAAAACTAGACAATTTGTTAGGTGCTTTCTTCTTTTTAAGTTTCCATTTGTTTACATAGTGTATAATTATTAAATTTGGATGAAACCTTTGGTTTACCCTAGTCCCAGAATGAACACTTACACGACTTAAACTATTAAGAATGTTAACTGTGTAATTGATGAAGCCTTGTCTTGAGAAATAATTTTGAACATGACAAGGAAAAGTACTGTTTTCTAAAGACAGCAGATATATATGATATAAATCCAAGAACAGGCATTTCACAAAACATTAGTAAGACAGATTTTAGTGTTCAAAAGCCATTAAGTACCTAAACTAGACACATTCCTAGAAACTTATTTGTAAGTTTTATGTTTAGCTATTTGCTTTTCATATAGGCAAACTGATAAGCTAATCTAATTTTTATGTTATTTTAGTATGTCATTGGGGGTATATGAACAAATACCTTAGCCAATTTCTAGTTAATGTACCCTCCCTCCCTCAGAAGTGCAATCTCTTTCCATTTCTATGTCTTTCTTTTACTCTCAGGCTCTGCATGGAATTTTCCTCTCCTCCTCACATTGATGGTGTAATACGTGGTCACATGTTCCTTGTCTTGTTTTCCCCTGGGTGGTGTGGGTACTTCTATTTCCTTCTCCTTTTTCATATTTTCTCTCATATGGCTTCTAACAAGATTCTATCCAGGGTCCCTCTGATCTCTATGCAAATAAGAAAGCACTAAAATGACTGAAAGGAAGACAGAGAAAAAAAATCTCAAAGCAGCTGGGAGCCCGTAGTTCTAACCATCTCTATGGAAACAATTCCATAGAGATCCATCTGGAAACAATTCTTTAGGAATCACTAGAGCAGTGGTGAACCAGTTCACCAAGACTTACAAGATTCAATTTGCAAATGGGAATAGTTGATAGGTAATTTTTTTTTGAGAAAAATAGTAAAATAGGAAGCCAAATAAAAATTAGGTTTACTCCTATATAGTGTACTTTAAAAAAACTCAAAACTTCTTACTTGCTGTAATAATAAAAAAGCAAAATGAATGCATGTACTAATTTCAAATTCTTCATAAGCATTCACACTGGCAAACAGCAGTGCCCAATTCAAAGAAATGTGGCCAAACACACAGAGAGAGAGAGAGAGAGAGAGAGAGAGAGAGGGAGGGAGGGAGGGAGGGAGGGAGGGAGGGAGAGAGGGAGAGAACATCAAGGTGTGGTGGTAAAAAGTCATTAGAATGATTTTAGGATTGTGACCTATAACCACACAAAGTATGTGAAAAGTGCTAAACTCAATCAGGCAGTAAATAGATTGTTTGAATTCAGGCAAAGGTTGAAAGGGATTACAGAATTCCATCTACCAAATCAGGTTGAAAGACTGAAAGGATAAAGTAGGGTTGTAACTTGAACTGAAGAACTGAGGAAAGAACTCCATCTCAAGTGTGGGTGCTTGAAGTCCTACTATTATAATACAGGTATTATTTTAAAAAGGGGAGAGGGTGTTCACAGTGTCAGTGACACCAGGACATCAAGTTTCCGGCCTGTTCAGATATCTCCAGCCAATAAATTGTTAACTGCAGGTCTCCTGGGATCACAACTCCAGTATTTGTTGGGAGAAGTAACTTCAATCTGCCTAAAATGAAGCTTGTTCCTTTAATTAATGCATGGTTATTTGCAACCCTAGGAAGGTCCGTAGTGCTTTAAGACCCTGGTCCCTGGAGTAAAACCATTTGGGTTCAAATCCTAGCTTCTGCCACTAGGTGTGTGAACTTGGGCAACTTCTTTATTTCTCTAGAACTCAGGCACCTCATCTGTAAATTGGGAATAATAATTATCTTTCAGGGTTGTTAAAAGTTAGTGAATTGAGCACAGCACCTAGCTCAAGCAAGCCCTCAATCAGTATGAGCTATTGTTATTACATTATCCAGGTTTTGTTTTTCTGTCTCTTGTAATGATGACCACACTGTCCTTTCCCCCTTTTCTGAGGCATATTTTGAGGGAGTGGGCTCGAGAAAGGCAGTAAATACAGCACTATAACCTAACCAATTCTTACTGTCCCACCCTTGTCTTAAGCAGGATTGAGGATGAATTAAAGCCACGAAATTGAAGTTTTCATTATCTGAAGGTAACTTACCTCCTGTCTTCACTTTACACACTGCAGATCTCATGGAGAAAAAAAAATTATTCGTTTCGCCAGTGCTAACACACACCCTGCACCCACTATCCCACCCTATAACAGCGGTTCTCAACCTGTGGGTCGCGACCCCTTTGGGGGTCAAACGACCCTTTCACAGGGGTTGCCTAAGACCATCAGAAAACACATATCAGATATTTACATTAGGATTCATAACAGTAGCAAAATGACAGTTATGAAGTAGCAACGAAAATAATTGTATGGGGGTCACCACAACATGAGGAACTGTATTAAAGGGTCACGGCCTTAGGCAGGTTGAGAACCACAAGGGCTGTCCTGAAGCCTGTAGTACAAAGTCCACTCTCTGGCTGGATATTGAGGGTCTACAACCTAGTTTCGTCCACCTTTCCAACCAACAGGTACAGCAGTGTGCATAAATTCAGTTCCTTTTCTCCCTCTCGAAACTTCCTTTACGTTCCCAGGACATTAATTTGCATTGATCGCTTTACCAGGACTACCCTCTAACCTTCCCAGAAATTCGGCTTGCGTTTGTTTTTTTTTTAATCTAAAAAAGGCCGTAAGTTGTCATTAGGAACCTTGGTGGTATGACAGCACAAACAAAAAATATTTATTAGGTGTCACTTGTACACGCAATTTCCAAGGATGCAAAGCTCTATTTATGAAACAACCCAAAGTTGGCCGTGAGCGGCTGATTGGTCACTGAGGTTATACAGTAGGAGAGATGAAAGGCAAGAGAGAACACGAAGGCGAGGAGAAAGCAAGGAGCGATTTACAGGGAACGTGGTAGGGAGGAAATCAATGAAGCAGCCC